>SCDT01002477.1:7738-18476 GCA_004143765.1 Drosophila melanica | reverse complement strand
ATAAATGTTATTGGATATATTGGAAGCAATTTATTTGTAATATGCGTATAATAAAAAATATACATATATAAACAATATGGTATTCGTTAAAAAATCGTTATTATTATTACCAAATATCTGCCTTGTAGGTTTGCCTGATGGCATCTTATATAAGAGTGCAATACAATAATATTTCTCACAGTGCCTGCTGCTTGGGCCCTTATAAAACCCCCACCTTTCCCCGTTGCCTTCCCCCTCGGCACGACCCGCAGTGCTTCGGCATCACTCAACTCAAGCACAAACACACATCAAACATATTTATATGTGTACTTTAAGAAACTTTGCTAATATGTTAAAACTGTTCATTGACACCAAAAAATGAGCAAAAAGTCAGCGAGCGGCAGAAGTAGAACGGCGTAGAAGCGGGGGAAGGGGGGGTGGAATTCGGTTGGTTGCAGGCAGCTGAGTGGCTTGGAAAAAAAGGCCAAGCAAAGCTCAAGTGTCAGCGAGTGGCATGCTGCATGTGTGTGTGTGTGTGTGTGTGTGTGTGTGTGTGTGTTTTGCTTGCCAGTTGTGGGAGCCGGGGCCGACGCTCATATGAGGCGCTGCTTTAGCCAGCTGTTTGCAGTGTTGGAAAACACAAACAAAAACTGTGAGCTTATTAAACGGCAGATTTCCCACTCCCATTTGGCAATCCCATTTCGTTCCCGTTCCCATTCGCCATTTGCATTGCAGCGAGTTCTAAACAAATAGCGCAAATAGAAATAAAACTGAACTACATGGAGAGTAGGAAGCTAGGCGTAAAAACTTTTGCCGCTATGCAATATTAACTGCTAATTATGGGAGCCAAAGTCGTGAAACCGACCCAGTTCAGGCTCTCCCAATCTCACCTCACTCTCTCTTTTCCTCCCTCTCCCTTTCTCTCCCTCTTTCTCCTTTAAGAGGGGCCTATGGGGCCGAACTCTATCGCCCTGTGGCAGTCTGTCAATATTTGTTGAAACACTTTCTGATAGGCAAATGGTTTTTGAATATGCCAAAAAGTTGTGCAATTGCAATTGCTTTTCCGAAAAAGCACCCGACAACACGGGGCCCCACTATTTTATTAGAAAAGTTTTACAAACAGCGCGCCTCGTAAATGGGAAATACAACGGAAAACGTAAAACTGCAACGGAGACCGGAATGTGAATTGCCCACGGTTGAAGCATTTAGCTGTCAATGTTTGACTTTATGCGCTATTTTTAATATTTATTATGACTGATTGCGGTCGCAATTTTCCATTTTCCCATTGTTCCAGCTCCCCGCTATCCCCCATTCTTGGAGCTTGTTTGCCTTAGCGCAGGCCGCAAAATGAATGGCATAAAAAATGTTTAGACAGGGGCTGGCTGCATTCACGCATTATAATTTAAGTGAAACATAAATATTGATGTAATAAATTAATTTTTGCTAAATTGAAAGATAGAGCTCTGTGGCCCTAACAAAGGCTGCTCTACTGCTGATTGGGCCCAGGAATACGCAAAACTTAATGCGTCATTGTAGGTGTGGGAGAGTTGGTCGTATTTTTTTTATATCGCCGGGGTTGTAAGTTCCTTGAAAGTTCTTGGGCTACAACGAATAAGAGTTTCATTAGCTGTAAATTCATAAAATATATATACATTTTATGCTTTTAAGAGTTTTTATTTGACTGATCTCATATTTTATAGTACATTTACTCAATTATTTATAGATTTATTATCTGCAGTATTTGTGTATTTTTGTTTTTTCTTTTATTTTGAGTTTGAGCATTTGTTTAACAAGAAGTCCATCGAATTATCAATATCTATAATTTTTTAGTATTTTTTTTAATTAGCTTTATTTGCTTTAAAAGGGTATCTGTAAGTGATCATCCTGAATTGAACATATTGAATTTCTTGCACTCTCTTCCTCCCGCTTTCTTTTCACTGTCCGTCTGTCCCGTCCGGTGAACGACTATGTCTAAGGCGAATTTTTACACTGTTTCTGTGCAGTTCATTTTCATTGTCTTCTGTGACTTTTACATAGTGCCCCCGGAGCCGTTCGGTTTACCGTTACCGCTCAGGCAACATCAGCAGCATCGACAACAGCATCGACTGCAGCAATGGCACAAGGAGCGCAAATAACCTGCTGGGAATTAATATTTTCATTTTTCGACAAAATAACAAACGACGACAATGACGGCAAGCCTGCTGCTCACTCTTTCACACTCACATTCTCAGTGTTAACTGTCCATTTGGCGCTCACTCTCCATGGTCTGTGCTCTGCTTGAAATTTTTGCCCGCCATTGTCTTTAAGTAGAAAATTCAATTTGTATTTCGACTGCTGCCGAGAAGTATGCAATGCTTTTTGTTTGCTCACATTTCGCATTTCTGTGCCCAGCAGCCGGAAGGGGTGTGGCTGTGGGGGGCGCAGCGACATTTGATGCCCCAGCAGTGGCCACTGCATTCGTACAATATACACAAAAGGCACGTTGCCTCCCTTAGCCCCTTGCAGTTTGCATGCCAAAATAAAGTCGCAAATCTTGCGAGCTACCGAAAAATTACTGGGCCTCTTGTTGTTGTGGTACCGGGCCCACCCCCAACCATTTTCCGTTAGATGAGCGCTTTATGTTAATTTGAAATTCAAATTGATTTGCGACTGGAGGGTTACAACCTGCCCTTAACCGTTATGTGTGTTTGCTTTTCGTTACTGCGCATTGAATTTATTTTTGCTCGTCGGTTTTCCTTTTTTATTTTTTTAGCATTGTATTTGTTTGCAATTTATTTGCGCTGCGACTAAGCAAATTAATTGGTGTAAAATGCAATTAGCCCCCAGCTCAAGGAGCCCAACATCAACCACCAACTAGCAAGGGACAACGGACAACGGACAGCGGGCAGCGGGCATCAAGCGACAAGTAGACAACTTTGTACAAAAATAGTTTATGAACTATTTATGCACTTATGCCTGCAGGATGTGGAACTGGTTCGGTTCTACGGTCCGGCTCGGTATAAGGTCAATGTTGTCAACCGGCTGCTGTCCCTTGTTTTTGTTGTTTTTGTCGTTGCCGCAGCTATGCAAACTTTTTGCTGCATAACCTTTAGGGGCCAGTGCAGCACATAACTTCGATGATGCCTTCGACAGGACACCAAAGGACATCCAGCGAGACAACAAAGGCAAGAACCAAAAAAAAAAAAGAAAAATTCAATGCAAGGCAAAAAAGAGCGAAAGAGAGAACTGCAGCGTGGCAGAAAGTTTGCAATTCTTGTGGGAACACTTGATCATAAGTTGCACATTTTTCACTGATTTATTTTTTGTCTTGGTTGCAAGAAAGTTCTTAAGAACTGCGCCGCATACTTTCAAACGGCGCGCAACAAAAATTTATGGAGCCTGAGCTTTGAGCTTGAGCCAAACTAACTGTAGTTGCAGTTGCAACTCCGTCTTGATGTACTTTCTGAGGTTATGACTAGAATAGTTGAACACCACCGGTTGGCAGTTTATATCGTTAAATAGCAGGATGATGCACTGTTATTGAGTTAAGGCCAACGAAAAGGACACCCATAAAAATATCTATAAAGTGCTTGGACTAAGTGACGACTATTGCTTGAGTTAAATGATTTATATAAAATATGTTAAATGGTCAAGACACGTTATAAGTTCCACTAGACTTGGCCCAAAGCACATTAAAGGTCATATTTTAATACATTTTAACTATCGTTATGCATAAATTAATTTAGTTAACCAACGTGTTCGTCAATTATATTAATAATAAATTATAGGAAATGTAAATAACTAAATAACTAAAATATCAATAAGCATTAAAATTCATTCGAACATTTGAAAGTATTTAAACAACCTTTATGTTTAAAGCAATCAAGTTTAACAACGCTTTATTCAATTGTATTTTTGTTAAGAAGTTATAAGAAATTTTTGTAATTTAACCGAAGCACATGAAAGCTAACTTTAACATTTCAATAAAATGATGCTATATATAAGTTTAAAATAATTTAGGTAGTCAACGCTTTAATCAATAATATTAATAAATAAAAATTTGTATAATTTATCCGAAAGCGTATGAATGCTCAAAAATTCATTAAAGTTCAATCGAATATATTTCAATTTAATTCAGGTAGCTTCATGTTTAATGTAATCTAGTTTGCCAACGCTTTAATCAGTTATATTAAGCGTAAGCCCCATAAGCTTCGCTGCAAGATTAATCAAATATTTAAGTGTCGCTTGCAACTGGCTGGGACAAGCTCATGTGAATGCCAGAGATACCTCGTACATTTGCAACTGGCAACAAAGCAGACGACAAAGCGACGTCTGAGCAAATCAATTCCCTTTAGTGGCATTTCCTGGCGTATGCGCTCTTAATCCGACTACCAGCAGCCAGCTTGTAGTAGTTAACCCTCTAGCCCCACCCACCCAGTAGGAAGGCAGGCAGGCAGGCAGGCAGGCAGGCAGGCAGGCCACCTGGCCACACATTTCTTGCAACAAGCCACGCAACATGCCGCTGATATGCCACAAATTTGTCGTTGTTGTTGTAAAAACAAACACACCTTCGGGTGCTTTTTTCGTTCGGGTTTGGGGCCAAAGCTAAAGTGTTGCCTTTGCTCGTATGATGGAGAGCTGAGCAGGTGAATGTTGGAAAGGGTAAGGAAAGACCAACGCCAGCAGATAAAAGTTAGTTTTTTGTTGACTTCAAATGCACGCGTCCTCCACAACCTCGACTCCGACTACGATTCGCCTCGACTTTACTGTCATGTGTCTTCTTCAGATATCCACACACACTTAGCCACAAGCACACACACATACACACACACAAGTAGCTGCTGTGAATCGTGTGAATTATTAAAATCTAATAAACCACAAGATTTTATGTTACACAAAACTCGTTCGTCCTGCCAAACCCCAAACCCCTGGCCCCGAACTTCGCCTAGTCGCCGTCTTCTACAAGCAGCCAAAGTTTTTGCGGTTTTCTTTGGTTACGCTATTGAACCTTAAATTAAGTTTGAACATAACTTCCGCCCATACACACACAAGCACACACTCACACATACACACGTACAAACCATTTCTTGTCTTGTTTACATAGGTAAGTTTAATTTTCCTGTAGCACACTTTTCGGCGCATGCATGAAACATGTGCGTCGTGCCTCGTAGTTGTATGTGTGTGTGTGTGTGTTCATAAATTTCCTTAATGTTCCAAGTGTGAAAATCTTTGCCGTTCGATGGCGCTTTTCACACGTTCGCCCTGTCCCATCACCATCCACCTAGCTGCGTGGCGCAAGTTTCCTGGCGCCCGGTGAAATCAAGCGGCAATGTGTAAACTTTCAATAGGTTCGTTAAAATTTTATGATTTTCCGTGTGTGTGTGCCTCGCTTTTAGGTGTGAGTGTGTGATAAAAAACCAACACACACAACAACAACAACACACAACCGACAAACGTGTTGAAAATTGTTGAGCTACTTCCGGTTTACGGTTCCGTTTGGCCGTGTGCCCTTTGAAGTTGTGCTCGGTCTTAAATTTTCATCGGCTCTTGTTTATTTATTGACACGATAAAATTGTTAAGTAATTTTCAGTTGCTTCTCGACAAAAGTTTTTAATGCGCTTTTATCGTTATTTATCGAATATTTATGAGCCAATTTGCTGTGTGCGGCTTTAGTAAGAGATTGAAGTCAACGAGAACTAACTTGACTAGCAGATACCTAGTGTAGCTTAGATAGATAATATTGATTTAGTTAGTGTTTAAAGATAATATTTTATTAGCAACTTGATTCATTATTCTAAGTTTTATGTTTTGCATTGATTGTTTTTTCAAACGAAAATATTGTCAACAATCGAATCAAATCTTTCAAATGGTTTACTTTGCAGCACTCCATTCTTTTGTCCTTCTTTTAAGGTGTCTACTGTACTAGTTAGTTACATAAGTTAAGTTGCCTTGCCGCTGCGTTTCTTTTCGTTTCCTGTTCTTTTTCGCACATCCTGCACACCTTCGCTCCTGCCTCACCCACGCTTCATGCCACTCTGCTTATATTTCTGTAATTTTGTAACTTTTAAACTGCAACACAAGTTGGCGGCTGGTCTTTGACATCTGCATATACAGACCGATTCGGGCTTTTTATCTTTTAGCTCACCTTATGTAGACCCATCCCTCTTTCTTAGCTAACTAGCTCGCTTAAGGCTTGCAACGGTGTGTGTGTGTATGTGTGTGTGTGATTGTGTGTGTTTGGTAGGGAGTGGGAGAGCTGGGTGAACGTCAAGTCAACAACTGATGTCACCTTCTTGCTCCTCGGCAGGACTAGCTGCTGCTTCGTTTACATGCAGTCAGTCAAGTTGGCAGGAAAAAACTTTCGCCCAAGCAAAAAGTGTAACATACCTAGGCCAGCTACCTTGCAACAGCAGCAACAGCAGCAGCAGCAGCAGATGTCAAAATGACAGTTGAGAAAACAAGAAGGCGTCGGCAGGTGCCAGGCTTCGCTAGTAGCTGGCGAGGCGGGGATTGGCCGGGTCCATACGCAACATTTGATAAACTTTTCAAACACACACAAACACACACAAACACACACACACACTCCCACACACCACTGCATCTAACTGTGCTCAAGATTTTCTCAACGCAATTCGGTTGGCCCGCCTTCGTATGCAACTCATTTCTGGACGCGTGTTGCAGCTGCCAGCCAAAAAAAAAAAAAAACAAAATGAACATAAACAAGATGGGAGACATGCGTTCCGAGTTGCCGAAGTTGAAATACACTAGAAGCCAAATGCCAGAATATATACAAGTATTAATATATAATATATAATACAAATCAGTCAGGTCACATATACATATACTTTATAGTATATCTGATCATGTATATATACACACATACACTTGCATGGTATTTTTTCGGCATTGTCGGATGTTTTCATTTCCCGAAAATCCTAAAGTCACAAAATAAAGTCAAAAATTTCTCAGTCTAAGATTTGATCCTCCAAAGATCGATTAAAGTAACATAATAGTTTTGACAAGTTTACTCAAGTATATAAGCCCAGTTTGTTTAGACAGACGAACTGGTGGACTCTCTTTCATTTTGTAAATAGGGAAACAGGACAACTAGCAGCTGACTGCTAGTTTAGCCAACTCCAAAAACAGAAGCTTGGCTCCACTCAAGTTTTGACTAAACTAATTATGTGTGCAAAAGAAATCAAAGCTGCTGTCCCGCCTCCGTCCAGCACTTGAGAGTTCATGCACACACGAGTGCACCACGCCCACCAACTGCTTGGACAGGCGTCGGGCGTTTGATGTGCAACGAAAAGACGATCAACAAGACCAACAACAACAGCCAAACAAAAGGCGCAAAATCAAAGCGAACCCATCGCACACACATCACATCACACGGCAAAAAAGGACGTCCGCGCGGCCACTTCACATTGGCGGCGGCTGTGAAAATTCTTGAGTGCTTTTCGCACGCATTTTCAATAAATTTTTTGGTGCTCTTGTTTTATTTTTCTGCATATTTTTTGCATTTTACTTTTGTACTCAAGCTCTTGACTCTGTTCGTTTGTGTGTTATTGTTGTGGCAGCAGCTTGTTGAGGTTCAGTGGTTTGCCCAGTGGATTAAATTGAGGGCGTTTATTATCCAAACGAGGCAGCTCTGACAAGTATATTGAATTCAGCTGGGATTAAGGAACCAATCGCTGGGCTTTAAGTGGTCCCATTGACAATTGTTATTTCCTGTTGCTCTCAATGTTCATATCGAGGTATTGTAATACTAATGGTTCAGACTGTTATTGGTTTTACGTACTCGTTCATGAAGAGAAACTAGTATATTGGGTTTGTGCAATGTCCGCTATGCTGCCCGTCTGTTCATCCGTCCGTCCGGATTAACGCAACTTTTTTCAAAATTATTATTTTTCGAAGTTTCAAATTTTCCGCCAGCGGTAACTCCAGTTCCCGCAAATCGCAAAAAAACTATAGAACAGATTTAAAGCTATTCACCCCCGCATCGCACAAATTATAAACTGCCAAAAATTTCAAAATTTACAATAATGGTATATCGCAGTCGGTAAAGACCGACTGCCGCGTTCATACTTGTTTTGTATTCTTATATTGTTGAATTCTTAATGGTAAGGCTTTATCAAATATATACGAGTTCGATGTTTAAGATATAGGTGAGGACGACAGACAATGATTAAATACACTTGTGTGCACTATATTACGTAAATATACAAAAAACATTTTACATCCTGTAGAATTTTAAAAGCGGTTGATAATACAGGTAGAACTTATTCTAGAAATTGTTGTCTGTGGTTTTGCGGCTTGATGTTAATTGTCAAACAAGGAAATTTGGACCCCTCTTTGCGATTCTCATTAATTCCAGTAAGTCCTGCAGTGCTTTGGTGTTATTAGTGATGTATGTGTGATAATTAAAATTTATATCCGTCACTCACTCGCTATTGTTCCTTTTTTAATAACTCTCTCCCACTTAAGCTGTATTACCCTTTCGCTTACTCCCTCTAACTCCCCCTCTTGTTGTCTTGCGCGCTCACTTTCTACCGTTCTCTTATTTACTCGCTCTCTCTCATATTCGCTTTAAACTGCAATTCAAATGTATAAATCATTCCGAGATCGTTACGCTCTATATTCTTAAAAATCAATAATATTTAATACTCTGTCCAGTGAATTGAGTAAAGAGTTTATCTTGGCGGGAAATGGCTTCGGTTTCTGCCTCATGATTTTAAAATATTTGATTTGACTCTGTACGATTTTGGATTGGTTTTTTTGCCTATTCTTCGAGTGTAAGCTATGAACACCTTTTGCCACCTGTTGTTCTCCGCATTTGGAGGTTTCCCCTGCCAGGCCGAATTACCAAATCAACCATGCAAATTTCCTAAGCTTACCACAAGATGGTAACGCCTCCCTCCCGCTGCCACCCTCGCTCCGTAAACTTGAATCCCGTGACTTCCCGCGAGGCACACGCACAAACAGCAGCGAGAAGGACGCGACGATAAGGAGCAGGAGCAAAGTGAAATAGCGAGCCAGTCAGCGAGGCAGCAAATGCGTCAACTTAATTAGCAGCGTCACGTTTATGGACTGGGGATGGGGCTTGGCGGACGGGGACAGGCTGCCTGGGAGCTGACAGTCGGGCATATTGTTTAATATTGTTTTATTTTTTTTGGTTTTCTGTTTTTTTTTCTTTTTTTCTTTTTTTTTTTTTTTGGTTTGGCAACCCCTGACGCCTCCTCTGTTCGGTTCGGTTCGGTGTCGTGTTAATTGTTGCGCCACACACAAAATTAATGAACTCAAGTTGTTTGTGTTGTTTTTATTTTGTGCGGAGCGAGCTTAGGGGTATTTTTTCCGACAAATTCCTTAACGGAAATTGATACGCTCCAATGTGGTCGGATGAGTGGGGTTGCCGGGAGGCTAGAGGGGGTGTGACTTGTCATTGCCTTGAATGACATAATATAATTGAAAAGCCATTTAAGCGTGCTGCATGATAATTTTTTTTTTGTTGTTTTTCTTTGTTCCCCCCAAGCGCCAATTTTCCCCCGGATTGAAATGTGAAGCTGGGAGCTCTTAACGTGATTTGAATTGATAATTTGCAACAATTAGGCAAAGCCTATGAAATTTGTCAGGCTGCTAGCAAAAGTTGACGGCAAATTCGCGCATGTTTAATTGAATCGAATGAAGTTTGACAGCAACTTTAGCAGGGGGTGCGCTGATGGGTGACTGGTTGTTCGTTGGGGTTGGGGGTTGGTTTGCCGTCCACTTGAAAGTGACATCTAAATGAGCGCAAGTTAAGCGTTGCCAGTTAGTGCCAAAAGTTACTCAAGTTACAAAGTAGACGGGCAAAATGCTGTTGTTGTTGCGATTATATCTTATACGCTGGCTACGTGCGCCACCTGCCGGCCAGAAGCTGCAACTGCAGCGCTGTGACGTGACATACGATATTTGAGTTTTTGAGTTTTCTTTCTTTTTTTATTTTTATTTTTAGTAGCTCTTAACTTGATTTTTGCTTTGCTTTGTGCACTCTGTGCACCCCTAGCAATCCATTGCACCCCGCAGTCACTGCCTCAATCAAAGTTCCACTTTGTCTGCTTAGCGTCGTCGTCGCCGTTGTTCCCATCTATGAGGTGTTAATGTTTTGTAAAGTTTACTAAACAACAACAACAAAAAGTTAAAGCAAAACGTATGTGCGTGGCTTGCTGTAGAAGTGGGCGTGGTGCTAGGGGGCTTGGGTGCTTGAATCTGATGACGAGGTTAGCACAAAAAGCTCGTCGGGCTGCACAATAAAAAATGCCAACCACAAAGCATTTTTATGAGTTTCGTGTATGTGTGTGTTGCTCTTTTCTTTCGTCCACATTTTTTTTTTTTTGGTTTTTTGCTTTTCTTTTAGTTCATTTTTTTTTGTAAAATTCTTTTTCCTTCTTTTACGTGTTGTTTAAGTGGCTTTTACTTAGTATGCCGAAACTTGGTTGGGCTTAGTTCATAGAGTAATAAAGAACAAAGAGCGGAAAAGTTGATCTCGAGCTTTTACTCAAAATGGTTCGCGCGTAGAATGACGATCCAAACACAAAATGAAAACNAGAACAAAGAGCGGAAAAGTTGATCTCGAGCTTTTACTCAAAATGGTTCGCGCGTAGAATGACGATCCAAACACAAAATGAAAACACATCGCTCGATTGCCTATGCACCCATATTCTATTCCTGTGTTCTTTAAAGTCCCAAACATATATCTTCTTCTTCTTGGTCTTGATTTCAATTTACAGCAGACCGACCAATTTTA
>SCDT01002476.1:0-12711 GCA_004143765.1 Drosophila melanica | reverse complement strand
TATAATTTATTATATTTTATAATCGATATACAATCTCAGAACTCAGAGTTTTCGATCCTTTTTTGATATCTTTTGGAGGCATTGAGGGTATCTTCTAGTTTAGACACTCCCGACTACCCGCTTACTTAGTATATTTTATGTGCAATTGCTGCCCCATGGCGGGGCACGTGGCACGTGGCCGCCTGCATAACGATAATATAATAAAGCTGCTCAGCCAAGCCTCCCACCGTATTCCTTCACATTGCCCCTTACTGCGGCAGCAATAAAAAAACATTAAAAAGTATTTAAGGATACGCATCCCCTCGAGGGATCGAGCGGAGAGGAGGGGGAGGGGGCTAGCAGCTGCCACAATTGCAGAATGTTATGCCACGTAATTGCTGCGACAGCCACAGTAGCTGTGGCTATGGCAACCAAAAACAGCTCCACATGTTGCTGATGTTGGCATTTGTCGCGCATGTTGCCCCTATCCCCCTCGCCGCTTCCACCACCTCTGACACATGGCACTTGGCAAAAGCTGCATTAACAGTCATCCCACCCCCTTTCACACCTTGCAGGCGCGTGCACATTACCAAGGAAACGCTCAAGTGCTTGGACGGCGATTACGAGGTGGAGGTGGGCAAAGGCGCCGATAGAAATTCCTATCTCAAGGATCATCAGATTGAGACGTATCTCATAGTCCCGGGCGATATCTACAGGCCGGTAAGTGTCACGTATAATGGCAGGTTCTCGACTTCAATTTTATTGCGTCTGCAGCACAAGAAGTCGCGCAATCGCCTGCATGTAAACGGCAACATTTCCAAGGAGCTGCGAATGATGGGTCACGGCACAGCCCAAAAGCACACATCCAAGTAAGTGGCTTTATATAAATGCATGCGATTGCCTTCCTTTCTTTTGGGCACTCAGATTGCGCCAAGAGAATCATTGCATTGTGTTTAATTTAAGCTGAAATACATATATACTCGTAAAAGTAATATTTTTTTTTTAATTTTTTCGTAAAAAAAAAATATACTCGCCTCACTCACTTTCAAGAAAAAAATTTTCAAATATTTACATTTGAGATTTTCTGTTATTATTCCATTGTATTTGTCATAATATGCACAAAAAACAACATTTAAGCCCATTTTGAGGTAGTAAAATTTTTGGTCAAAAATCATGCCAAAAACGACACAAATTTTGACATGTAAGGCTCCCGGATCCATACTTTCCATATTTCAAACTCTGAAGCGATTTTTATGATTGTTGGCATTTTGCTCATTATTTGTCCTATATATTGATTCTACATTAAAAATTTATCAATTTTTGAA
This sequence comes from Drosophila melanica, assembly GCA_004143765.1. NCBI lineage: Eukaryota > Metazoa > Arthropoda > Insecta > Diptera > Drosophilidae > Drosophila > Drosophila melanica. Next base: position 11,407 of record SCDT01002476.1, on the reverse strand, counting down.
AACAATTTTTTTTTTAATTTTTTAGTCAAAAAGGATGTACTCCACCTTCTTTATTTTTGAAAAAAAAAAAATGTTCAAAAATTTAGAATTACGAATTTTCGTTTTTAATCAATTGTATTTGTTGTTATAATTTGCACAAAAAACCACATTAAAGCCCATTTGTGAGGTGATCAAATTTTTGGTCAAAAATCATGACAAAAACGACAAAAATTTTGACATGTAAGGCTCCCGGATCCATACTGAAGCGATTTTTATGATTGTTGGCATTTTGCTCATTATTTGTCCTATATATTGATTCTACATTAAAAATTTATCAATTTTTGAAAACAATTTTTTTGAATTTATTGTTCTAAAAAGGATGTACCCATTATTTCAAGCTTTCATAACTTTGTCAAAACTGATTCAGTTTTCAAGTTTTATGGCGTTTTGGTATTAAATTAACATAATATTGAAAACAAAATCTTTTGCCAAGTATTTCTCTTTCGGTTACATCCGACTACAAATTAGTTAGTTGTTGTTTTTTTACAAAAGATGTTACATGTTATAGGTTCTACTGATAATCTTTTCCTGTTCCTTTTACAGATTTGGTTTTGGTGACAGCTCGGAGAGCGCCAAGGATCCCGAGGATGAGGTGAACGAGTACTTGATGCGCGCGATCGATGCCCGCAGCATTGATCACCTGCGCGCCGAGCACTGCCAGTCGCTGTTGCTCTGCTTCAAGAGCGCCGCGCTGGAGCGTAAGGTAAGTGCACAGCGGCCAAGCACTTGTCTGCAAGGCTAATCCTTGTACTTCCTTTGTGCTACCGGATAGTATGCCAGCGAGCCGGATCGCATGCTCTGCGTTTACTTCTACTGCAGCCTGCTCGTCCTGCTGGGCACCACCCTGATGCGCTTTCTGGTTTTTGACACGTGAGTGGTTTATGCCGAGTTTTATTGTTGCCTGCCGCCTGTTGCCTGTTGCTTGTTTCATGTTGCCAGTTGCTTATGCTGTGTGCTGGGGCGTTGGAGTGTTGCTGCGCATAATCCCTCACTTTATGGAACAGTTCATAGTCATACATTTTCTTTTCCTGTTTTTTGCTCTCCGCCAGCTCCGCAATCTGTTTGGCGCTGTCCGTTGGCGCTCTGCTGCTGCTGCTTTTGTTGGTCTTCTTGGTGGCCTGTCACGAAATCAATTTACGGGTAAGTTTAAGTGTTTTATATGGATTCGTTTATGAGTCCTTAGAGAGTGTTAGAATCTCGCTAGGAAATATTTAACGCATTAAAGGAATAAATATGTTTTTTTTTTTAAATATCAGCTGAGTGGATATAATTATGTCCTAGCTAGAGTCTGTTTTTAGCAGGCAATAAATATGTTAAATTGGACAGGATTAGACTAGTATATTAAAAAGTTTGTAAATTTGTGTATTGTTTGTTTCAAGATATTCTGATAAAAGTTAGGAATATTCAGCATAAGTAGAGTTCCAACATATCGACGCAATTTAATCAACATCGCACTACTATAGCATATAGCTTTCATAGGAACAATAATCAAAAAAAAAAACCAAAAAACAATATATAAGAAAAATATCACTTACATCCTATTGCAAGTGCTTTTTTTTACTTATAAGTAAATTTAATCTAAACCAAGTTTTACATCTATCTTAAAAGCTGAATGAAAAATAAACTTAATTTAGACAACTGTCCCAAATTTAATTTGTTTATGACAACATTTGTAGCTTTTTTTTAGCTGTATTACATTTTTTACATCTGAGCAGTACTTTATTAAGTTAGGACTACTAAAAAATGTAGCTTCTATAGAAACAATCAATAGAATAATTTATGCTTATTATGAAAAATCTGTTGTTTTGTCAAGATTGTCGTCTTATTATATCGCACATCTGCTGTTGGATATTAAATCTTCGGCAGCCCGTAGCAACTATTTGTGATGTATTCATGCAATATACATATTTTGTGTTTTATTTTAGCTGCCCATCGTGATGAAGCGTTTCTCATTGCATATTCACAGCAATCGCACCTTGTCGCAGTTGTTTGCCTTTGGCAGCGTTGCGCTGATTGTTCTGACCACGTTGCTGGTTATGGTAAGCATAAGCGAATGGGGCTCTTAAGTTGTGCTTTTAGTTATAATAACATAAACAATGCCCAAATCCCCGAAATGCCAAGTTCTTTTTATGCATAATTTGTGCGCACAACAAATTGCGGCCATATCTATAAGAGTCGCAGTTTTGTTTGTATTTTTTTTATTTATTTTTTTTTTTTTGGCCATTTAAGTGTACTTCAAAATAATAAAAATGAAATTTACGTTGCGTTGCCAAAAATACAATTTTTGAGGGCGTTTGCCTAAGCCAAGGCAATAAGATTCTTCTCCAACTTGTTGTTGTTGTTGTCTTTGGGATACGACAAAACAAAAGTTTTTCCATTAAAGTTTGTCAGACAGCACGAGCAGAGCAACAGGCGAGGGAGAGGAGTAGGGGAAATTGGAGGCTAAAAGTCAGCGAGGCAACAAACATGTTAGCCACGTTTCATACATGAAGTGCGCGCCATTTATGTGCTACTTGTTACCTGCCACATGCCCCCAAGCGTCGTGTCTGGGGCTCAAAGCCACCGCCAGCACTTTGACATTTAGTTGTCAACTTTGGCCCGCTCTCACTCTCCCTCCCTCTCTCTCTCTCTCTCTTTATCGGTCCCTCGCCGTATCGTTATCGGCCACGTTTAATGGCACTTGCGAGCCGCATTCGCTATTCATTTTGGCCACGGTTTTCACTTCTTTTTTTATGGCCCGGTGGCTGAGAGTGCGTGTTGAACGCCTCGTTAAATTAGAAGCACTCGCAATGGCATTTTCCGGTGATTGGCTGCTAATTAGCCAGCAATTTTAATTGCCGCCTCTCTAGTTGCAGGAATCAATGCGTCAACTGGAGCTGCTGCATAATGAATTCAAATGGCTAAACATGAACCGCAGTCAAGTGGTGCAGGCGGAATTAGCGGAACTGGAGCGGGAACTGGAACTGAAGCAGCAGCTGCTGCCAACTGAAAGCTATGATTTCTATTTGGCTTATAATGTAAGTTTTATTGCTAAAAAAAAAGACTTCTCTGAGTTAACTCACTGCTTCTGGCTACTCTAAAGCCGAAAATAATCTATATTTAGCTTAGGGTTTTTAACCATATCTTGGCCATTATATTAGCTTAATACAGATGAAGAACGTGCAACTTTTTGGCTAAGGCTCTTTGTTTAGTTCTGTTTAGTATGTACTTAGTATTAAATTGGTGAGAAAAAATCAAGTACTCTTAACTTGAAATCGCACGTTTTAAACTTGGTCGCCCACTCAGAATGAAATTACTGAAGTCAAAATGTTTGAACATATATAAAACTTGATTACTAGCGTCTAAAAACATAAAGAGTGGGTTCTTAACAACAATCGTGAGTTAAGATTTTTATATCTTAACTAAAAATTATTTCATACACAACTTTATGGTTACATTTTTCACAACAGCATTATTTTAAGATCCATAAACATATATAAAGAATATTCGTACTAATTTTTTGCGTAACAAAAATTTTTTTTTAATTTTGTGTACTTTTATTTCATACTTATATATAATGGGCGCAAATACTAAATTCGTTTTAATTTGAACCTAAAATGTGGTTCCAGATATTTTACCTCTTTCGATTTCTTTTGGAATTACTCTAAATTTGATAAAAAACAAAAACATTTTATAAAATATATATATTTTTACATAATTATTATAAATAATTAGTTCATAGTGTTAAGGAAAATGGAGAAATAAGGAAATAGGCTTCTAGATTTGGAACTGGCAAAGGTATTTGCCAGTTAGGAACTCTTGGCTGTAGTTCACTTTTATGGAGTTAAATTCGCTGTTTCTCTCTCTTCCTCTTTAGCCCAGCCCGGCGCCCTTTTCCGCTGTCATATATATATATGTAAATATAGTTTCTGCTTGTAATAACATCTTGTTGCAGACATTCCTGCTGTTAACGCTGCTCTCGATGATGTGCTGTGCCACGTACCAGGTGCTGCGCATCCTGCTGAAGCTGCTGCTGCTCCTCCTGGCCGCCGGCAGTTACATGGCCTGCTCCACGTACTTGTATGTGAGCAGCAGGCAAATAAGCGCCGACTTGGCGTAAGTATCCGCACTGCGAAACTTTTCCTGTTTCGCGTTCTGTTTCTCTCAAGTCAGTCAGAACGAAAACGAATTATGCTGTAATGCAATTTGATGCAACTTCCCTCCCTCCCCCCTCTGTGTACTTCCAAACCTTTGCTGGCGCAGCTGAAATTGCTGAAATGCATTTACAGCAGCCGCAAACTGCATTAAAATTGTATTTAGCAGTTGGCGTTGGCTTCGTTTATCAACCAGAGAGTTGGCAAACACCACAGCTACAACAACAGCAACAACGATAGCTACAACTACAACTACAACTACAACTACAACTACAGCAATATTTCGCATTCATTCTATTCTTTATTTCCGCTTTCACCACGTTTTCCTATTGCGCTTTAATGGACTGGAATAACTTGGTACTCAATTGCAGCAATGAGGAAGCCCTGCTGCGCTTTATAATTGACTCAATCTTCCTGGTTGCATTTATGCTCGCCCTGATCTTCCACAGCCACCAAACGGAGGCCACCTACCGCCTGGATTTTATCTGGAAACTGCAGGCAACTGGTAAGTTTGAGTTTTCGGGTGCTAATTAGCAAATGCCGCTGCTAACTTAATGTCAAACTGACTGACTGAACAGCAGACTGACTGAACAACAGTATCAACTTGATTATGTTCCCTTGCCCCGCCCCGCCCCGCACCGCCGCGCACATTTTGTGCCCTTCTTCCTGGCGGCAACATTTGTTGATGCGAACGCATTGTTGCTCATCTTCTGCGCTTCCGTTTGCTCTGGCATACAAAAGGCTTTTCATTAGCCTTAGTACACATATACGCACACGCATATCCATACACCCACACACACACACACACACACACACACACACACATCCACGCACACACTCACTAATACACTCTCGAGCAATCAGAATCATGTTTGACGGGCGCCTCAGCTTATGCAGCGCTTTTTTACGCTTCTCTTTGATACCCTGCTCCCATGTGTATTCGAAACGGGGTATATTACAGTCCGTATGTCTGTCTCACTTGATAAACTGCACATCAGCGTTAATGTTGACTTGACAAGAAGATAAATGACATGCTCTCAGCAAATCAGTAAAACTTTTTTTTTAAAGCATCTTTCATTATTATCTAACCAGTGAAAAAATCATTTTGTGTGAAAGGGAATCTCAAGCAGATAAGAGCAACATTTTTTTTTGCCACGCTTACTTATTCATAATCAGCAGGCGACCCTTACCTACACATATAATTACACTCGACGAAAATTAAGGCATTTTGTACTTAACTTAAATCTATCCAGATAAAATTTGGTTTTATTTTCTCAACACCTTTTTATTAAATTTAAATAAAATAAAAGAATCATTTTTCTGAGAGTGTAAAAATCCTCCACATAGTCTATGTTTAAGATACCAATCTGGGAACTGAAATTTTTGCCGAAAATAGAGCAGCTCGTAGTCGTGCACTGCCGACCGAAACACATTTGTATTTGTACATTGTTTTGCTGTTCGCTTTACGCTTCGGTTAACTGATAAACTGATATTTCAATTTCACGCTCCCTTTTTTTTTTTGTTGTATTTGTATTCTCTTGTTTTTCTGCTTCTTTTTTCGTCCTTTTTTTCAATCGTATGTGGAACGGCTTTTCGCTTTCGCTGCGCGCAGAGGAGAAAGAGGACATGGAGCATTTGCAGGCTTATAATCGTAAACTGCTCGAAAATATTCTGCCTGTGCATGTCGCCGAGCATTTCCTGAGCCGCGAGAAGCACCTCGATGTGAGTATTATGTATATGTGTACATATATACATATATATATATAAATTTATAAGTACTTGTATGCATATATAAATATATATATATATTTATGTGTGACTGTTTTGTGTGTGCATTATTTGTGCGCTTGTTTGTTGGCAATTTGCAACGCACTTAAAAAGCTTGAAAACTTCTGTGCTTGGCAACAAGGCCAACTGCAGACTGCTCGTTGATAGTTAGACCAGCCTCACCTGCGGCTCAGCTTCCACCTGCTGCTTATTTGCTGCCGCCTGCAACGGTTCAATGCGTAACGGGCACACGCACTGCCGGCGCAGCTCGGGGCGTGTTCGGACGGGGGGTATTTGGTGCTACTACTTGCCACATTAAGTGTGCAATCAACAACTTTTAACCAAATCACATGAGCAGCTACACATTTTGTGGTCTGCACCTGCCAGCCAGTGTGTGTGTATTGGTGTGATATGTGGGTGTGTGCCAGGGTGTGTAAGTCCTCTGAATTAGAGTTGACCCAATTCCAATTTTACTATCAAGCGTCGTTTTATTTCCCAGACGTATACAAACATATTTGCAATATATTGCTAGCTTTGGGTAAATAATAAAAAAAAAGCGATAAGAAAGCGATACATGCATATATCGTTATCGAAACAATTAGCAAAGATCTGTTCCTTATCTGAAAGATCGCTTTCGACGAAACAATTTTCCATCCCCTAAAGAAGCAATTTCTTAGCACCAATGTAAATCATTTTCATAGATCCTGAGCAAACCCCTTTCTACACCCCTAGCATTCCCTCTTGGCCAGTCCCTCGCTGTTCTTAACTGAATTGTGCTTTGCAGGATCTGTACCACGAGCAGTGCGATTCGGTTTGCATACTCTTTGCCAGCATACCGAACTTCTCCGAGTTCTACGTGGAACTGGAGGGCAACAACGAGGGCGTCGAGTGTCTGCGTCTGCTCAACGAGATTATTGCCGACTTTGACGAGCTGCTCAGCGAGGAGCGTTTCCGGTGAGTAGAGAGAAAGACGAGAGCAGAGACTGAGTCCGGTCAGAGCTCTGACCGCGGTCATCTCCAACTCTTCCAGCTGCATTGAGAAAATCAAGAGCACCGGCGCCACATACATGGCGGCCTCTGGACTGACGGCCAACACCTGCGACCAGGTGAACTTCAGCCACGTCACCGCCATGGCCGACTATGCGCTTCAACTGTTCGACAAAATCGAGGAGGTCAACATGCATTCCTTCAACAACTTTCGCATGCGTATAGGTCAGCATCAGTTCCAAAAAAAAAAAAATAAAAATAAATAAAATACGAAATCAATCAAAGAAAACTTCATTGAATTTCTGTTTTCAGGCATCAACATTGGCCCCGTTGTGGCCGGCGTCATCGGCGCCTGCAAGCCCCAATACGACATTTGGGGCAACGCCGTTAACGTGGCCTCTCGCATGGACTCCACTGGCCTGGTGGATCACATACAGGTGAGTGAGTGAGTGAGTGTGCCCAAATGAACTGCGGGTCAACATTTTTTATTTCGCTTGGATTTCTTGGACTGCCAAATGTCACTTTAAATAAATAAGACGCGATAGGTGACTAGATGATATCCTGTGCGCAATAGCTGTGAATAGCTTTGACACATACTTGCCAAAACTGATATATATACACTTTATGTACACTTTAATATACACACACACACACACAACCACACACGTTGCTCTCGCTACGTTTTCGAGTTTTCTCTTCATAAATACTTTTAAACTCGCAGAACTTCGGCAAAACTGAACCGATTTTCATCCATATTGGTCATAATTTATTATTTAAAGGATAAGCATTTTTTTAAAATATACTTTATTTTTTACTTTCTGAAACAAATAATAATGTTATTTACGAAAAAAAAAGTTATATAGAAAAACTTAAACCAAATCAGAGGGTCTCAAATTAGTTGTTAAAAATCATGCTTAAAATCAAACAAAAAAATCAAAATATAGCTTTGTCAAAGCCAAACCGATTTTTATGTCTGGTGGGAGGATTTGATCTCAAGATAACATTTATGAATACAAATAAAGATAGGGTATATCTTTTGATTGGTCGGTTACACCCGACTCCATCGTACATATTTATTAGCATATTGCTATTGCTAGCTTTAATTTCCTTTGATATGTGCTGAAATTAGGCAGCCTAAAATCGATACTTATCGATTATGCTGAAAACGTATCAATCATTTAAGCTGCGAGTGTTTTACACTTTTTTGCACAGCATATTCCTCCGATTGTCTGCATATACCCTACTTGTATCCATTTTTAGTGCAGGGTATTCCCAGCAAAATTTGTCAATAGGTGTAAAGTGGGAGGCGTAGCCATGCCCCCTAATCAATAGCTGACCAGCAGCAGCATACGAAATGGTCAACAGGCTGCACACACACAGTCACACACACACACACACGTGACATACGCACATTGCGTATACGCGCCGTGTGCACCTTATACAATTTTCATTGGTATTGAGAATTGCTGTAGCACTAAACCTTAACAAACACAGTTGCTAGCCTACACACACGCTTACATACACACACACATACACAGACATACACTCTCACAGAGACACACAGAGACGCCGCATTTGATTTTATTTGCTGTGCGTCGTCGATAAAAGCGAAGCGCACAAAAATTTGCAAGGAGAAATAAATTATTAAGCGGACAGGGGATAAGACGATAAGAGGGCACGATAAGGATGTTGGGAGGGGGAGGGCTGTACGACTGAGTGTTATCATGAAATATTGAGCACAGGTATTGCTCGTGTGTGTGTGTGTGTGAGTGTGTGTGGGTGCATGAATAAAGCAAATGCGGGCACACGCAGTGCCAATGAACTTGTCACTTTGAATTTATTTTATTATCCTTTGTTGCTCGCCTCGACTCCCCAATGGAAACAACAACACCATCAGGTGACCCAGGAGATACAACAGCTGCTCGAGTGTCGCGGCTACGAGCTCGACTGTCGCGGCAGCGTCAACGTCAAGGGCAAGGGCTCCATGATCACCTATTTTCTCAAGGGCAAAAAGCAGCTGCCGCTGCCCGCGGCAACCGCAGTTGTGCAGCTGGCAGCGACGCCGGCGGAGGCAACACCAGTGCCAGCTGGGCAGGCACAATCACAGCCACAAGGTGATCCTGATCCAGAACCAGATGCAGATCCAAATCCAGATCCAGATCCAGATGCAGATGCAGATGGCGATTCCGATGCCGATGCCGATGACATTGATCTCAACTCAAACATGCAGAATTTGACCGCGCAGCGGCGCAAGTCGCTCTGCCGGCAGCACAACATCAGCTCCTCGTTTGGCACCAATGTCAGCTCGACGGGCTTGCCCACGCCCAGCATCTCGAACAGCTCCAGCGTGGTGACGATTGGGGCGCTGCCCCAATTGCTGCGCAATGCGAACCCGGGTCCGAATCCGTATCCGGATAGCTGTGCCACGCCCACAGCGCCGCCCCGCACGCTGGCAGCGGAACTGCGGGAGGAGATCACGCGCGACGAGAAGAGCGCCTTGAAGGACTCCATCGAGAACCTGGAGATACTGCTGAAGAACAACATCAGCCTCTCGGACCTGAGCAACAAGCAGCAACAGAATCTGCGCGGCGAACTCGTCACCTCCTCCACCTGCAGCTCAGCGACGGCGACGCTGCGCAAGCGGGACACCATCGTCAGCTTCCACGTGACGGAGACGCTGACAACAATGGCGGCTTTCACGCAGCAGCCGCAGCAGCCGCCGCAGCCGCAGCAGCAGCGCAAGCGACGCTCGGTGACCACCATCGCCGCCAGCTGCACCACCACGCGACTGCTCTCCAACGAGAGCCAGAGCTCCACGCAAACGGCGCCCGGCACGCTGGAGAGCGGCGAGGGATTGAGGGCGGAGGCCATCCAGGGGCAGGGTCAAGGACAGGGACAGGGACAGGCAGGGGGCCAGGGCCAGGGTCAGGGGCGGGGACAGGGACAGGGACAGGTGCGGAGCCCGGGACAGGTGTCGGACTGGCAGCCACGCACGGCGAGCCTGGAACCGAATCGCAGCCCGATCAAGTCATCGCAGTCGATGAGTCCCATTGGCCTGGCCACTGAGGTGTTCGTCCTGCCCAACAGCCGCAGCATGATCCTGATCAGCAGCGCCAGCAATGCGAGCAGTGGCGCCGGCAGCGCCCAAAGCGGCGGCAGTCCGCGAGCGGGAATCCTCCAGCAGATCAGCACGTAAGCGGGTAGATGGAAAAGGGAGGGTAAGTCTGTGCGTGTGTGTGTTTGTGTGTGTGTGGGTGTGCGTATGTGTGTGTAGTTCTGTAAATATGTACAAAATGCAGCAGAGTTGCCAAGACCGTTCAAAGATCAGATGATCTACAGATAAGAAATTTAGAAGCTGCGTCAATATTTTAACCCGGTTTCCGTGATCTCGCTTCTGTTGTAGCAACCAAATAGCTCAATTCCACTATCAGAAAATGTTAAGAATATCAAACAAACAAATGTTGCCTGTGCGTTTTCCCCATTAGAAACATATCTTATAGCCCAATTCCACTAACAACATTTCTTACATCTTCTGCAAACGTGAAAAGTGTAAGATTCTACCTGTACGTTTCTCTAATGAGAAACAACATATCTTAGAGCCTAATTCCCAATGTCATCACTTTTTTTTTTTTAATTTTAAAATTTATGTTAAAAATGTAAAATATGTAAGTTTTTCACATATCTTACATATCCGACATTTTCATACAAAAAATGTTGCAATTCGCAGCGAACAATTCGTGTTTTTTGGCGATGATTTATCACATTTTTTATTGATGATAAAAAAATGTGAAAATGTCATGCAGCAGATAACGGATATAGGAACGAAGTTAAGTGACAATTTGAAAATAAAAATGCGAAGTTAAAGAAAATTGATGTTAAATGAGTTGGGCTCATAAAATGCTCCCACCACGAATAAATAAGCACCCTGCATATCAAGACAAAAAATTCGCAAACAGAATTAATCCAGTTAGAGTAACGTGTAGTCCGTAAGGGGAGCAAGGAAGTCTGGTTCCTATTGTAGCGAGTACAGCAAGCGAAACTGTACTTAAACTCAATTTACAGGGTATACAAAATTTGATCAACACAGACAAAAGTAGCAAAGAAAAGAAAACAATGCAACAATTTCTAAGCTAGAAATGAACTCAAAAATATGTAACAGATAAAGTTAAAGCATAAAAACTCTGTCGATTTGAAACGAAACAAGAAAAAACAAAATATATGTATGTGTATTCAAAACTGTTTCCAATTACGATTTCGAGCATAATTTGCTTGCTTAAGGATGTATTCAAATACATATCTAAAAATATATATATTGTGAAGTGCAGCTATGTTTGTTAAGATCACATACCTATCTGAACATAAATGTGAAATCGTAATTCGGAACAGACCCTATTTAAACGAAAAGCTAAGCTTAAACCAAAACTCAAATTGTTAAAGCGCTTTATGTGTGTTATAATTATATATAGATATGTATATACATA
>SCDT01002475.1:0-12712 GCA_004143765.1 Drosophila melanica | reverse complement strand
AACACACACACACATGCACACAATACAAGCATTCCTTTTGCGCTTGGCGTCTCTTCACGCAGACGCCGCCATACGCAAAATTTTGATTTCGATAGTTTGCACGAGAAAGCTATGGGGGGTCCTATAAATATAACTACAATTTTATATACACACACACACACACACACAAGCACGAAACGCTTGCTGGGATTTGTGTTCAATGTTTAGTCTGATCCCTGAACAAGTGTATATTGGCTATTGATTCGAATTGGGGAGGTATAATGAATGGGACGCGTGGTTTTTTATAGCATCGTCTTGTTTTTAAATATTTTATTATTTGTGTTCAATCGTTCGGAGTGCTGTTCTGGCTTTTGCTGAACAATTGTCAACTAATTAAAACATGTAAGAATATTAACTATTATTAAAACAGTGAGAGACATGGATTTTCGCGATTTGGGAGACAGGCATGGACCCAATCTTTATATATCGAATTGCGATTCAAGGTGTATCGATATGTTGTCGAATTGCCAGCCTCCTACTGGGCGTGGCACAAGTCTAAACACTTTGCCTGAAGAGAATAACTACAAGTAGATATTCAAAGTTTCAAGACTCTGTCGAAACTGGCATTGCACAAACCCAATATACTCTTATCACTTCTTGAACGAGTGTAAAAAGAATGATTTCTCTATTATAACTAATACCGAAGGCGTTCTTATCGATGTTCATCGCCTTCTGGCTGTCTTTGGTTATAAATTAACATATGCTGATAAAACGTTGCACAGATATGTTATTGTATTTATAGGGATGTTCTGATATTCCTACAAATAATTTAGAAATCTTGAAAAAACCCGCACATCACTTATATGTCTGTTTAAAGATATTAAAAATTGAAGCAAACGGTTTATTTCATCATTTTTGAATTGACAAATTATTTTTATCATTTATATTTGATATTTTGTCTTACAGATATTATAATCAATGGCCACAATCGATGGAAGACCGACGCAATATGGGATATCTCTTAAGCAACTGCGCGAGCTCATGGAGCATCGCGGCAGGGAAGGTGTAGCGAAAATAAGTGAATTTGGTGGCATTCATGAGGTTTGCAAAAAGTTGTACACATCCCCAAATGAAGGTAAGTGCAATTGAGGACTATCTTTAAAGTCAAGTTTTGTTAACCTGTTTACCTTTTAAGGCCTTAGCGGGTCGAAAGCTGACGAAGAGCACAGACGTGAAACGTTTGGCTCGAATGTAATACCACCGAAACCGCCGAAAACATTTCTCACGCTAGTCTGGGAGGCGCTCCAAGATGTTACACTGATTATCTTAGAGGTAGCTGCGTTAGTATCACTTGGTCTATCATTTTATAAGCCCGCCGACGAAGACGCGCGTAAGTATAAGCTATTCAATATTTTATAAATATAAATATATAAGATCTGTGTATTTAAATTTCAGCATTACTGCAGGAGGAAGACGAACATCACGGATGGATTGAGGGCCTGGCTATACTTATTTCGGTCATTGTGGTCGTGATAGTGACAGCGTTCAATGATTACTCAAAAGAGCGGCAATTTCGCGGTCTGCAGAGCCGTATTGAAGGCGAGCACAAATTCTCCGTTATTCGTGGCGGCGAGGTTTGCCAAATTTCGGTGGGTGACATTCTGGTCGGTGATATTGCTCAGATCAAGTATGGTGACCTTTTGCCTGCCGATGGCTGCCTTATACAAAGCAACGACTTAAAGGTGAGCCATAACTAAACTGTAACTGGATTGACAATGTTTTTTACAAATTTCTGAGTTATACTTTAATACTGTGACAAAGTTCAATCACAGTCTTAACTATTATTGTTGCTTTTGAATGAATGAATATTTTGGAAGATATAGGTTATCGGTTTGTCAAGCGCCCAGTAGGCGCAGCCCAACATCCGTGTCCTTATCTGACGCGGGTACAGACCAGAATATATTCACAATTTCAAGAACTTTGTTTCCGTTTTGGCATTGATAAAAAACAAAACTTACTCGACTTTATATGGGTTTGGGTAGTAGTTAATGAATGTATTTACAGCGATATGCGAGCCATTGTTCCGTTTATTTAAAACAAAGATTAGAAATCATTTAGTTGAGGTCTCTCTTTTTGTTTGTTTATTTAAGTCTAATTTAATTTTTTCGTTTCTTTAGGTGGACGAGTCTTCGCTGACTGGCGAATCCGATCATGTCAAGAAAGGCGCCGATGTCGATCCAATGGTTTTGTCCGGCACGCACGTTATGGAGGGCAGCGGCAAAATGGTGGTCACAGCCGTCGGTGTCAATTCCCAGGCTGGCATCATTTTCACCTTGCTTGGCGCCGCTGTGGACGAGCAGGAAGCCGAAATTAAGAAAATGAAGAAGGGTGCGTATTTGAATTTATTTCAAGTGTTTCCCAAAATATCATCAAATACACTAAGACAAAATTCATATAATATTTCATATACATTGTGAGATAAATGAATATAAGAAGCCAATGATTTATTTATTGTATAAATATATTATTACCAATGGCCACAGAGTTGTCAAAATGTGAAAAGCTTAGGTCTAAGAGAACTGAGAAACTGAGATCTGATTGAGATCAATGACTGTCGCATAACTTTGTACACTCACATAAACATACATTCGTGCTTATTTAATAAGAATTTTACTGCCGATAATCTTTAATTATATCGTTTATGTTTTATTTTTATTTTTTCATATTCCAATTGTCATACGTGAATTGCATGACGTGAATTGATTGACCCATCTTTGAACTCCTTCATCTACCTTAATAAAAAAAACCAACCAACCAACCAACCAAATCAACCAACCAACCAACCAATCAATCAACCAACCAATCAACCAATCAATCAACCAAAAACCACCAAAAAAAAAAAAAAAAAAAAAAAAACAAATCGAATGATTGAATGCTTTAAAATAATGCTAATTTGCCTTATGTCAACGTAAATGGATCGAACCTTGATTGAAACATAATTCAGAAGCTAAAAAGGCGAACAAACAAAAGAGTAAGAGCCTGACAGGTGAATCACTTAATCAGTTTAAACACTTGTGTCTAGTTAGTTTCACTTAGTCTTTAATCAATAATTAACATCTTTATAAAAAAAAATGACAGATATTGTACATACGTATAACAGAATATGATAATAGAAGATGGGCGGTATATTTTTTTTTAATATTTACCTATTTAATGTATGAGAATCAAATTTGTTTCTGATAGGATTGTTAACTCGTTAATTTAGTAGCACAAAGTTTGATAGAAAAAAATGTATTATAGAAAATTCTATTCTTGACGAGATTTACACCTATTGTTTTTGTTTTAAAAAGTTTGTAGTTTTGCAATCCTATTGTACAAAACTTATTATGAAAACTTTAAAAATTTGTTGTCTAAATTATAGGCCTATTATAACAGGCTACACATTAATATTTTAAAATGAATTTAGATAGAAGCAAGACATTAGAAAGTATTTAATACATACAATACACATAATTCAAGGCGTGTTTGTCAGTTTTTAACAATTGCAAGATAAGAATAATATGAACAACATACATTTGCAGATTAATCAATATAGGTAAAGATACAATATAAGTTATTTAAATCTTATTAGAGTTTCGTTCACTTTCTTAAAGAGTATTATTGATATAGTTACAGCAGTTAATATACATTCATATATTTCATAGATATTTATATAAGTAGCTTATTTGCATAAACTAAGTACAAAGTAAATTAAATTTTATCTTAGCATATTCTCTTGTTATAGAAGGTGTTTATCAGTAATACTATTTATGTTCAAAGTGTATATATCATACTAGATTTATTAACGAGAAAGTTCTCGATGAAGTGTTCATGCTCGCATAAATATTGTTTGCAAGGGTATAATTATGGTTTAAATAACAAACAACTATTATTTGCCAATATTAAATATATATTATACTAATTTGCTGCACACGCAGGTGAGAACGATGGCCGCACTCCAATGAAGGCAACAGCTCCGCCGCCAGCACGAGCTGCTACCGAGGCTATCAAATCGGAATCCGATGGAAATCACGTCCAGCAACCGTCGACGTCGACCGCCGAGACAGGCCACAAGAAGGAAAAGTCCGTGCTGCAGGCCAAGCTGACCAAGCTGGCTATACAAATTGGCTACGCTGGCTCGACCATAGCCGTTCTCACGGTTATAATTCTGATTATCCAATTCTGTATCAAGACATTCGTGATCGATGAGAAACCATGGAAGAACACCTATGCCAATAACTTGGTCAAGCACTTGATTATTGGTGTCACAGTATTAGTGGTGGCAGTGCCCGAGGGTCTGCCACTGGCCGTTACTCTGTCTCTGGCCTATTCGGTGAAGGTTAGTAAATCCCAAAACTAGCTATTCTTAAATACATATAAAACATATTTTCTAAATTAATATGAATGAACGATCTTGTTTTGATACCTTATAAGAAATTCCATTGGGATTGTTTCTTTACCTTCATTCAATATAAATATTATTCATATTCATTAATTTATATTAATTTACTTTTACAATGGTAGAATAATGAAATTTAAATACGTAATTCCTTATGTTTCAATATATTCGATGAACAGAAAATGATGAAGGATAATAACTTGGTGCGTCATTTGGATGCTTGTGAAACTATGGGTAATGCGACCGCAATTTGCTCTGATAAAACTGGAACGCTCACTACCAACCGGATGACTGTCGTGCAATCCTACATTTGCGAGAAACTGTGCAAGGTGCTGCCAACGCTTAATGACATACCACAGCAAGTGGGCAATTTGATCACCATGGGAATTTCTGTGAACTCAGCGTATACCTCCAACATAATGGTAATGCTTTGATTGACAAATATTATTATACACATATTAATGTAAAATGTGCTTTGTGCAGGGCGGTCAAAATCCTGGTGACTTGGCCATTCAAGTGGGCAACAAAACTGAGTGCGCTCTACTGGGATTTGTGCAGGCGCTGGGCGTGAAGTATCAGTCCATACGCGATGAAATCCCGGAGGATAAATTCACACGCGTTTATACCTTTAACTCTGTGCGCAAGAGCATGGGCACAGTTATACCCAGACCCAACGGCGGATACCGACTGTACACGAAGGGCGCTTCGGAGATCATCATGAAAAAGTAAATATTGGTTTTTGCACTTAAGTTTCACTTATTCACACTTGTTTTTTGCAGATGTGCTTTTATCTATGGCCACGAGGGCACATTGGAGAAATTCACACGCGACATGCAGGAGCGTCTGATCCGTGAAGTCATTGAGCCAATGGCCTGCGATGGTCTGCGCACCATTTCCGTGGCCTATCGCGATTTTGTGCCCGGCAAGGCGGCCATTAATGAGGTGCACATCGATGGCGAACCCAACTGGGATGACGAAGAGAACATAATGTCAAATCTGACCTGCCTGTGCGTTGTGGGCATTGAGGATCCAGTGCGTCCCGAAGTGCCCGACGCCATACGCAAGTGCCAACGTGCCGGCATCACAGTTCGCATGGTCACTGGTGACAATATCAACACGGCCCGCTCAATTGCCAGCAAATGTGGCATTTTGCGACCGAACGACGACTTTCTTATACTCGAGGGTAAAGAGTTCAATAGACGCATTCGTGACAGCAACGGTGATGTAAGTCGTGATGTTCAAAGTGGTTACGTAATGGTGCTATAATTTGTGCTTTGTTCCAACAGATCCAACAGCATCTCATTGACAAAGTTTGGCCAAAATTGCGAGTACTTGCTCGGTCATCGCCCACCGATAAGTATACACTGGTAAAAGGTAAGTACACACACTCACACACACCCACACACACATTCATATAAATAATCTGTTATGCAGGAATGATCGACAGTACTGTGACTGATAATCGTGAAGTGGTTGCTGTAACAGGCGATGGCACCAACGATGGTCCGGCCCTGAAGAAGGCTGATGTTGGTTTTGCGATGGGCATTGCTGGCACTGATGTCGCCAAAGAGGCGTCCGACATTATTCTAACCGATGACAACTTTAGCAGCATCGTCAAGGCTGTTATGTGGGGTCGCAACGTATATGATTCGATCGCAAAGTTTC
This sequence comes from Drosophila melanica, assembly GCA_004143765.1. Taxonomy (NCBI): domain Eukaryota; kingdom Metazoa; phylum Arthropoda; class Insecta; order Diptera; family Drosophilidae; genus Drosophila; species Drosophila melanica. The sequence continues at coordinate 6,630 of SCDT01002475.1, read as the reverse complement.
TGCAGTTTCAGCTAACAGTGAATGTCGTTGCGGTCATTGTTGCATTCATTGGCGCTTGTGCCGTACAGGATTCGCCACTTAAAGTAAGTCTAGATTTGGAAACATTTATAAGTGTAATATGTAATGTAAAGACATTGTCCATTAGGTAAAATATGATGTAATGTATGATGTCGTAAACGTACGATACATGATATATACATAAGGTTAACTGTTGTCTAACCGCATGTATAAATTGTTGTTGATAGCTAACTGTACAGACTTTAAACATTAATATATTCAATACTTATTTATCTATACTATTGCAGGCTGTTCAAATGTTATGGGTTAACCTTATTATGGACACCCTCGCGTCTCTGGCTCTGGCAACGGAAGTGCCGACGCCCGATCTACTGCTTCGCAAGCCATATGGACGCACAAAGCCACTAATATCGCGCACAATGATGAAGAACATTTTGGGACAAGCGTTATACCAGCTAGTGATTATATTTGGATTGCTCTTTGTCGGTAAGTTACGAATCACCACAAACTGAAAAGAATTGTTTAAAATGTTGCGCTTTCTTCTGTTTTATTAGGTGACTTAATTCTCGATATTGAATCTGGACGCGGACAAGATCTTAACGCAGGACCAACCCAGCATTTCACAATAATATTCAACACGTTCGTGATGATGACGCTATTCAATGAGATCAATGCAAGGAAAATACACGGTCAGCGAAATGTTATTGAGGGACTCTTCACCAATCCCATATTTTATACCATCTGGATATTCACAATGATTTCACAGGTCTGTTTTTTCAGCACCTTGTTTATCTATAAATTTTAATGTTCGCAATTTTACTTTAGGTTGTAATTATACAATACGGTAAAATGGCTTTCTCAACAAAAGCCCTTTCACTTGACCAATGGCTGTGGTGCATATTCTTTGGAATCGGTACACTAGTCTGGGGACAATTAATCACTTCAGTGCCTACAAGAAAATTGCCTAAAATATTATCGTGAGTAATTTCATTGTTGTTGTTTGTTTATGTGTACAAACCGCGAAACCAAACCTCTTAAATACTAAATACGCTAAAACGCTAAACCCTCATCAAACTAATCACCTGGTGCCCTAACTCTCAACTAACAGATAATAACCGATTATAATTTATATAATTATAATTTCAATTATCTGTGCCTCCTCCCTAGCGATCCTGAGTAAAACGCTTGATTCCCTTGTAACGGCTTGCGGCTTATACGCACCTACCTACCACAGAACAGACAGACACACACACACACACACACACACACGCACACACACAACTGCAGATGCTTACTACAAAATTATGAAAAGCTTCTTAGTTGTATAATTAATAAGGGTTGTTTACAATATTTTTTGTTTGTATGCAATAAATGTATATTACGCATGTTAAAGTTAAGATACGTATGTATGCCATTTTTACTAATCTAAGTAGTTAAGCATATATTAAAATCAAACTAATCGGCTTTATTTACTCGACACAAGGTGGGGATAAAGGTTAAAGGTCTAAACGAAAAGTTTAACCGGTGAACTTTTTAACATTCCATAAACACGCATTGGAAAATTTTCAGTTTACCTAAGATATAGAAATAATTTAGTATGGGTTTGTATACTAACTGGATTATCTGAGTTGAATTTCTAACATAATGGAAAATACCAATACAAATTAAGTTATTTGTTTATTATTTTTGTATATTTATTAATATCATGGTTATTATTTTGATATTACTCATACGTAAAGTTATCAACTAAAAAAGAATTTAAATTTGAATTTGGGTTTTCGTTGTTCCGTTGAATAAACAATTTGTTACACAACTGATCATGGATAAAATAAATTCAAGATATTTTATATGGGTGTCCTGTGAGACATTTGCTGGTTTGTTTCAGCAAAACTTTAAAATAGTTTTAGGTGTTCGCAATGTCCATTAAGATTTTGCATAACTGCAACAAACTGCAGTTTATTAAAAATTTGGTATTTTACAATAAATAATAATATAATCAGTAAATTCAAATAGACATTCTAACTTTTACCACTCCAATGGTAATAACTTCAGAATATTGAATCATGCACTCGTACAGCAAGAAGAGTTTTAGCCACGAAGCTGAAATTAAAGCTATAAACGTCACTGAAAGAAACAAATTACATTATTAGTTTTGGCGGCATACTTTAAAACTTTCTGGTTTTTATAGTTAGTTATCGATGTGATTTGTAGTCTCGCTCCCATGCGCTAAAAATCAGTGAGAATCGAGTTGCTACCAATTTTGTATATATATATATATATATATATATTGTATATATATATCTTATATATCATATAAAGGAAAACAAGTGAGAAGGCTCTAGTCGGGGCCGCCCGACTAGGAGATACTCTGAACCGGTCCGTTTGCAATGAAACGTATTTGCAAACCAAATTTTTTTATCGTTATTGAGGGTGATAGGGATGGGGGAAATCCGGACCTATCAAAATCTGCGTCTTGTTTACACAAAAATAACGGACTAAAATTGTTTCCTCTACCCCTATTCTAGTCTCCGAAATATAGTACGAAAACCAAAGGTTGTTATCGATTATTATCGATATTAATAAAACGATATAAAAAATGATCAACTTTTTCTGCGTATGCTATATACAAACTGAATGGCACAAAGGTCAGCTTTCTAGCTTTGGTACGCTGCGTTCAAGCAGATCCATTTATCCATTTTCAATATGCTCAGGGTATAAAAGTAGATAATTCTGATCAAGTCTGTATTGAGCTGCAATGATAAGCAATTTAACATCCACGAGAAAAGAATATCAATTAAATTGCGTGTTGTATACTGGAACTTACATTCCAAGTACCATTATAATGCGAGATCGTCGCGTTCGTACAGACCGATGAATATGGCTAGATCGCATGTATTCAAAAGGATTCTGAACTATATGTAATTTTAATAGCCTTTCTAGTCGCATTGTGCACAATCATTTTTGTTTTATGTTATTATGCATGATTCTAGAAAGCGGCTACAGACTTATAATATATTGCAAAATACTTCTTTTAATAATATGAATGAGATTGTTGAATAACTAATTTTAAAGGTACACAAACAATTGCACATAATTTTCTTTTTACGAACAAGAAACGTTCTATTTGAACGTAGGGATCTCAAAAACTACCAAAAGCGCAAATCAAATACCACAGATTTGGTTTGTGCATAGATTTGAACGCTTTTATACAGTTCTAAATATTTCATAACGATCTTTTAGTTTAGAAGTAAATCAAGAATTAAGGTTGAAATGTTTGTAACGATAGTTCGCACTTATGGCTTAGGGTATCTTCTAGTCAGTTAATTTAAAAGCAGTCTTGAATCGAATTTTTATGCAATTTGTTGAAACGGGGCAGGGTATCGAAAAATAGATTAACTTGTTCTGGATTAGGTGGAGCTATAGTCAAAAAATTTAGTTTTCCATAGCTCCTGAAATCGCCTCGTATGAAGACGGTCAGACAGACATGGTTAAATCAACTTAGCTCATTGTTCTGATCAAGAATATATATATACTTGATGGGGTTGGAGATGCCTTCTTCTGCCTGTTATATACACCTGCAAAAATCCATTATGCTCATCCATTTTCGTATTATATAATTATTATAGTTATAATCTTTGGGGTCTCTAGCTTTAATACTGTGCTTGCGATTCACGTGTGCATAATTTTAGCTTGAATAATGGAAAAAGGGAATTTTGTGCTTTTGTGTATTTCTTCATTCTGCTTACGATATTAATTAGAGTACATAAGTTGATAAGCACACATATGTATGAATATGTATGTGTATTTACACAGTGAATGGAAAGAGTATATTTAAGACATGTTTTATAAACTTTTTCAGATGGGGACGCGGACATCCTGAGGAGTATACAGATGCCATGAATTTGGGTGAGGAGCGTTTCGACTCGATTGACTCTGATAAGAAACCGAGAGCTGGACAAATTCTATGGATACGCGGCCTGACTCGTCTGCAAACTCAAGTAAGTGTTTTTGTTCCCCTTTGCGCAAGCCAAAGAGTGTCATTCAATTATTGTTTCTATTTCTTTTGATTACGAAGATATTATATATATATATACATATCTTTGTTTGATTATGATTATTATTAATATTTTGAGTTATCATTTGGTTTGATTCGAAATTTTCAAAAATTTGATATGTAGTGGATACTTATGTAAACTCTATATAAACGCAAGCGGGCATATGCATATATATAGTATATGCCTGTGCCATAATTGTGATCCATAAATAAGTGACAAAAGGATATTATGTATTTGATTTGAGTTTAAAACAACAACACCAACATACACAATGCATATATAAACACATATATATCTATCTATATATATATGTATATGTGTGTGTATATGTATTTGCATAATACAAATGCCATTACGCCGTAATATGTTAACCATTGCGTCAAATGGTTGCATGCGAACGACAAAATTTGAAATCCAAATTTTTTAATACATTTGCCAACTCGTATATATATACTATATCTATGAGTTTTGGCTGTGCCGTTCGCATGCACCATTTTAAGAACATACAAATCTATTATTTTCTTTGCATAATCTAATTTATTTGTTTCGATCAATGTTTATTCATTATGTTGTCAATACATATTGTTAACATTTTATCCTTTCTCAAGAATCGAATCAGTTGTTTTCGTTTCGTTTTGCGTTGATATTATTTAACTCATTCCGTGTTCCATATTTTTGGATAGATTCACTATATAAATTTGCTCAGTGCTGACAACCTGCGACATAAAAATTTTGATCGGCTTCCCCTCAAAAAAAAAAACAATGATTAGAAAACAACAACCGAAAACATACTTGGGAGTGTATGTGATCAAATCAAGTTAATAGGTGTGGGGATTTGAAAAGGTCTTGTTGCGGGATGTAAGATTCAATTGTACACAAATATGCATATAATGTATATATATAGATATATATACGTATATGTATCGATCAGTAGTTAGCAAAATTTATCGCTTGCAGTTGACAGTTTTAAAAAAAGGCTTAAGTTGTAGAGTAACAAACCACATCTGCATTTTCTTCTCTCTCTCTATCAATCTCTCTCTCTCTCTTTATCTCTCTCTTTCTGTCTCTTTAACTATTACTTGCTCTATTTTCTGCATATCTTCAGTCCGATTCCGGTTCATTGTCTAAACTTTCCGCTTCTAGTTTATCAAATGTATTTGTGTTTAGATTTAACAACAAATTTCAACATTTTTCTGAATGCTTTTACAATAATTCTAGAATTTGATGTATGTGTCGAGTGTGCGTGGTAACGGAATGGTGCATTAGCACACGACAATGTTTTTCTACCAGGTGTAACAAAATCTTTCATCTTTTTTCCCTATACCCTTTTTGTAATATTATCCCTCAACACTCAGATAATCAAAGTAGTAGTACAAAATTTCCTTACATAAAAATAACATTTGTAAAGTTCGCAGTTTGTCCTTCAAAAAAAATATATAATGTAAACATGAACATAAACAAAAATGTTATCTCCAATTACTTATCGTTCGTTCAGTATATCTTTTGTCCGAGGCTATTTATTTTGTGAATACTCTGTAATAGAAACATTGTCTACTCACAATTGTGCACAAAACATGAAATTTTAAAACTGAATTTGCATATCGATTTATATAATCAAATTTCTGTAGTCAGGTCGAATTACCCTCACTGGCATCAACATAATTAAAGTCACAGCTCTATCCGCACACATTCCAACACATTTGTAAGGACGCTAACTCTACTACTCTTCCAGAACTCCCAAGATTCCTCTTTTCCCCTCTCCAAATCGCGACCCCCCACTTAGCAAGTTATACTTTATTCCTTGGTTGTTTAATTTTTAGGCCCATATAATTCACATTTATATATTTTGTTTGATTTCATTTCAATTTCAATCAATGGGTATCAACTAATCTTTCAATGAAAATCCGTATTTTTTTCCTGTGACACTGCATGCGAATCGTAAATCATACAAAGCTTCTTTTTCAACGAAATATAGTATGCTTTTAAGACACCTTCGAACTCTATATATATATATATATATATACCATTAACACATCTATGACTAAGCCTATACAAAAAAAGCATTTGGGTTAAGCGATTCTTCGGTTTATCGAAGATTCGCATACTCTTTAAATTCTATTGGGACATATTTGATACCATTTGATTAATATATCCAATCTCCAGCGGTAATTGTGAATTCCATATTGCAAATGTCTTGTTAGAACTGATCACAATAGAGATTGAAGAGTATGCTAGCGACTACAACAACAACAACAACAATTTGAAAACCCACAAAAGTTGATCGTAAAAACGAAACAGTTTCATTTCACACATGCAACTTCTTTATAAATAGTATATGATAAAAATTTATAATACTCATTTCATATTTTTCGCTCTCCTTTTAAAATGCTTAAAACCAATCCCGAACGATTGATTGAATGAATAATTGACGTAAAACGCCACAACATAATGAAAACGAATTTAATTATAATTACAAACATAAATTAATCCAATCAAATACAAAAACCCAAAATATATATTTATATACATATATATATATATATATGTAAATATAAAT
>SCDT01002473.1:8085-19639 GCA_004143765.1 Drosophila melanica | reverse complement strand
ACAAATAAAATCGATTAAAACTATAAATTCGCAATTCTAAATTTTGAAAAAAAATTTTTTTCCAAAATTCACAAGGGGGGAGTACATGCTTTTTTGACAAAAAAAATTCCAAAAAATTTTATTTTCGAAAATGAAAATATTTTGAATGTAGAATCAATATATAGGTCAAATCATGATCAAAATGCCATCAAACGTGAAAATCGGTTCACTTTTGACAAAGTTATGGGGGTTTTATATATGGGAGCTATGGAATCTTTTATTAAAAACGTGAACGAGTATAACGCAATGTTCTTGTTTGTTTTAGATATTTAGTGTAAACTAACATTATTATTATTTTAAAATTAGAAACGAGCAATTTCAAATCTTTGCCAGTTTTGATAGCGAAAAGTTGAAGGTACACCTAAAAAAGAATATTTATGTGTCTAAAAATAAATCCGATGATCGAAAATGAGTTAATAGAACAAAGTAAACGGATTTGTCACTTATGTTCATCAGTCAAAAGAGTGTCATCCGTTTGAGCTGAAACCAGCATAGTTTTTCCAGCTTTTCAGTTTTTCAGCTTGGCAACGTGTGTGAGTATTTTCCCGGAACACGTGTCTCGATTGAAAAGTCATAAATTACGCAGCTCACCCCAATAAGCGGCCAATAAAGAAGCGTCAACTTTAACACCAACAACAAAAAAGAAAGAGAGAAAAAAAAATAAAACAGTTTTTCTTATCTTTTTATGGGAAATATCGCAACCCGATCCCGGGGAGGGGCTCTAACAGTAAGCCACTGGGCAAACACACGCGTCAATAATATCGAAATCGAATAAGTAAACACAAAACACAAACATAAAAAAAAATGTACAAAATAACACAAAAATAAAGAATAATAAAAAGATACAGAGACAAATGCATCTAGGTATGTGTGGAATGTTACGATGTTACGGGTCGTTTGTATTTTTAAAAACCCCCCTAAACTACTCACACTCCCTCTCCCTCTCCCTCTCTCCCTCTCTCTTTCACGTTTACTCGCGTTCATTGTCCGAGCTGGGCAGCTGCTTTTCCGAGCCGAAATCGAAATTGAAATCCAGACGCGTGCGAAGCGCACGAGTGTCACATGCTCCAAAATATCTGAAATGGGTCTGGATTGAAAGAGTCGATTCGAGTCGATTGGGTAGGGGCATGTTTTATAGTCTTGGTTTACAATTAGACGCGTCTAAAGGGGCCAGCTGTGGCAACCCTTTGGCGAAAGGGTTGAACTCCATTGTAAATCAATTGCGCACCATTTTCCAGCATTTTTCACTGAAAATGTCTAAAATTTTTGGCCCAAAAAAAAAAAAAATAAATAAGAAAGGGGTCACCAAATTACTTTTGAGCGCATTTGACAGGGTTCAAACACTATGCACTGATCTGTGCAAGGGGGTTGTAACCCTGAGTAACCCTTTATGCATTCACAAAAATTGCAATTCTCTGCGCATAATGCGAATTTTCCAGGCAAAATTGTCAAAAGTTTTTGCTAGACATTTTACGCAAAAAAAATAAAATAAAATTAATGTATATATATATATAGGAAAAGGTTAGGGGCAGGGGTAAAAAGGGTCAACCGAATGCCGCCGCGCATTGTGTAAATAAAGGATCAGCAGCAAAAACTGTCACACGACCATGCCAATTCATAAATTACGTTTTTTTTTCACCAAAATTTTTGCCAATTTTTGAGCAAAAGGAGGAAAATTAAATTTATTTTTTTTATTCTTTTTTTTTTTGGGAAACTAATCTAGTGGAAGGGGCGAGGGTACCGGGCGATGAAGGGGTTGTGACACATTAGCTGAACCCATTAATAAGCGTTGCCGCCAACCCCGTGCCCGCGCGCGACCCCGGCGCATCGCCCGACACGCGTGGGTCAGTGTCAATCGGGCCGGTCCGACCCGTAGTTTTGCCCGGATTTTACGCACACAGAAATGCTGCTAATGCGCCCGACAGCGACAGCGGATGCACAAAAAAATGGGTGCAAAAATACGTGAAAAAAAAGGAAAGTGAAAACTAAACAAAAACTGTGCGAATTTCAAAAAAATTTGAGTTTTACAATAAATTGGCACAGACGGTGACAAAAATAAAGAAAACAACAACAACAGCAACAAGAACAAGAACAAAAGGCGATCCTCGGCAAACGGTGGCTGCTGCAAAGTAATCCTCTTAACTGCGAAAACTGTCGCAAAACTGCAACAAAGGCCGCTGAAAAGTGAAGCGTAGGGAACTTGCTTGTTTTATAAAGCCGAATGCTGGTCGTCTTTTTTTCGTTTTTCTTTTTTTTTTTTGAGAAATGCGATTTGAACTGAAATTAGGGGAAACTAAGTGAAAAGCGGCAAATTAATAGCCAGGCTAAGCCGAACTTATCGAATGCTGCGTTGCATTCGATGACTGTAAATCAGACCGATTAATTGGAAATTGTTTCGTTGCTTACAACTGATTTTAGAAATGGGTAAAAATTCAGTCGCAAAATCAGTATGAAAACTAATTATGTAAAAGCCTATTTTATAAAACCTTTCTGATAGCTTAGAACTAGTATATTTAAAACTTTTCAGAACAAAACTTTTTAAAAAATTACTGAATTAAAAAACATACACAAAAGCTTACAAAAATTGTGTTATCAAATTTAAATGCATACTCAATTCAGATGTCAAATCATGAACAAAATAACATCCCTTTTGACAATCGGTTCAGTTTTGACCAAATTATAGCGGTTTCAAGTTTTGGAAAATCTTTCAAAAAATTATTGAGATAAAAATCTACATAAAAACATGAAAAAATTTAGTTTGCTAATTTTATTGCAGAATCAATCAATTGGTCCATCCCTTATAAAAATCAGTTCAATTTTCCCAAATTATAGCAGTTTCAAGTTTTGTTAGATCTTTAAAAAAAAATTATTGAGGTAAAAAATTTCCATGAAAACATAAAAAATAAGGTTTCCAAATTTTAGTGCAGAATCAATCTAAATGTCAAATCATAAACAAAGATACCTGCATGATGACATTCGGCTGAGTTTTGATTAAGTTGAAGCAGTTTGAATTTTAGGGAGGGTATTTATACAGTTGTTTCTATCTAGTTGCAGTTCATTGCAAATGCGATCTTTTTCCATCAAATTGGCAGCGCTGCATGACAGGCATTAGAGGCGCCCTCTATTGCCTTTGCCTTTCTCCTTGTTCACAACCATTGAGTTGCCTTTGCTTTTATCCTTGTTCACAACCACTGTATAACACAATTTATGCGCACTGTGATATCCACTCTATAGCACATTTACTTGCAGTTGAAAAACAGATGGCGCTTTCAGCTCGGCAAGCCATCTATTTTTCAATAGATATGTGTTCGAAGTTGATTCTTATTGGAAGTGCACATCGAATTTCGAAATAAAATAATGTTTGATTTCGATAAACGGTTTTTCACGTTTTGATTTTTGCGCGCTATTTCAAATTTGAATTCCGTCTGTGTTAAAATGATTTATTAAAAATACTGTTATATGTTTTAAAACAGTTACTTAAAAAATTGTTAAATTGCTTACTGTTATCAGTTTTGTTTATTTATTTGATATTATTGTGTTGTTTTTGTTTTTACTGAGTGCAAAAACAATTACAGGCAACAACAGCGAAATCAGCGCACATAAACGATGTCTATAGGTCTGAACGTGTGTGTGTGTGTGTGCGTGTGCGTGTGTGTATTTATTGTTGTTGTTGTTGTTGTTGCTTTTTATGTTGTTGCGTCGTTCGCTGGTGACCCAAATTTCTTTTAAGTAATCTTTAGTGATAAGCGGAAGTGCATGTACTAAATACAAAAAATTAGAAATGTGTCTCTGTCTCCGGCGCTGCTGCTGTGTGGAAATGTGGAAAAACTATGGCCCGCCGCGACGTAATTAGAGCTTTTTATGTTTCATTTACAACTTAATTAAGAATGTATTTGCGCAGCATTATCAATGAATGCGCCGCCTGCCGCCTGCCGCCTGCTGCCTGCCGCCTGGCCAACTGTCCGCCTCGATGTATGAATGAATATTATATAAATGGGCAGAGCCAGTGCCCGTCTCAACCCAAATAAATGAATGAATGAGTGAACGAATGGGCAAGGTGGCAGGCGGGTGGCCAGGCACAGCGTGTGTGTGTGTGTGTGCGAGTGTGCGAGTGTGTGTACGCCGGATCAGGCCAGGCCATGCCGGGCCACGCCGGGCCAAATATACGCGACACATACAAATCCACATAACCGGAAATGAGTTAGTTGAACTTTCGTCTTGAAGCGACTGCGAATCTGAATCCGACTCTGGCCGCCACTGGGCCTGCAATATTATTTTATGCGCGACAATAATTTGCACAGTCACACAGACTGGCGGACGGACAGACGGATGACAGCGGACGGATGTCCGATGAGACCTCAAACGGAAGATATGCACTATGGGCAAAAACGTACACAATGCGCGGCATAATCACATATCGAAATACAATATACCTATGCATACAATATATTGAATGTAACTCGAACTAACTGCTTTGATGTAATTATAAGGAATTCATTGAGCCTGAGCGTTGTCATGGCCAATTGTTAGGAACGTATTTCCCTAGATAGCTTTTCTAATTTTACATACAACTCATTTTAAAGTATTTATTTAAAAAACATTTATGAATTAAATAAAAATGAATTATTTTATGTCATAAATTGTCCCACTGTGAGTGCTTGCCCGTCCATACTTACAGTTATGTACATATCCATAAATATATATGTACATAAATATGGATATGTACTCGCTACAAACACACACACACACACACACACATACATACACGTATATATGCGTAGGTGTGTTTGCATTTATGAAGATGACCTTAAGGCATCTACCTGAATTATTAGTACAGCAACATTCATAAATACACACAACATTCGCACATCCGATTTATGCAACTGATGTGAGCAATGAACGCACAGTGGAACATTCAACTGGCACATTGGTAAAAAGTGAGAGTGTACGGTTAACGAGAACGGACAGTAGAGAAGTACAAGGAGATTCCTTTAAAAAATTGGTATGCATCTGGTAAGCGAGAAAATTAGAGAGAGAGAACGATTAAGAGCGGAAAAGAGAGAGAGAGAAAGAAAGAGAGAGAACGAGAGAGAGAAAGAAAATAGGAGAGACTGATAGAAGGGAGACAGAAAGAGAGAAAGAGAAAGAAAGAGAGAGAGAGTAAGAGAGAGAGCGAGGGAGAGCGAGAGAGAGAGATATCGAGAGAGAGAGAGTGAGAGAGAGTAAAGAGAAGGAGTGAGAGAGTGAGTGAGAGAGTGAGAGAGAGAGTGAGAGAGAGAGTGAGAGAGAGAGAGAGAGAGAGCGAGAGAGGGAGTGAAATAGAGAGAGAGAGAGAGTAAGAGAGAGAGTAAGAGAGAGTGTAAAAAAGAAAGGGAGAGTAAAAGAGAGAGAGCGATAAAGAGAGAGCGAGAGAGAGAGAGAGCGAGAGATAAAGAGACGGAATGAGAGAGCGAAAGATAAAGAGAGGGAGTGAGAGAGAGAGTAAGAGAGAGCGAGAGCGCAAGAGAGAGAAAGAGAGGGAGAGACAGAGTACAAGAGAAATATATATATAGAGAGAGAGAGAGAGAGAAAGAGACAGAAAAAGTAAGAGAGAAAACATGAAAGAGAGAGAGATAGAGGGAAAGCTAGAGAGAGAGAGAGATAGAGAGTAAGGAGTAAAAGAGTGGGACAGTAAAAGAAAAAAACCAGAACTTTTCACTCACACACAAACATACTCACACACATACACACAAAAAAATCACTGAAAACATAAAGAACCTGCAGGCATTACTTGAATTCTTGAGAATCGCATAGAGGGGTCTGTTGTCTTGCCAGATAGTTAACATAAAACCGCAAGACTTAAGACTTTTTCTTGGATAACTTTACAGGGCTCAAAACTGTTCTTTTTTTATAAGTCGATTAAATTTTTATTTAAAATCTGCCCGTCAGTGGGCAATAAATACATTTTTTTAGGCGCAACAAGGTATTTGGTACATTTTTGTTTTGGCAATCTCCTCTATAACCCACGAAACACCCAGTTGGATGTGTATTGTGGCATTGTCGTGGTATATTTGATCGTTTAATATAATTGTCAGCGCTTTGTTCCATAGCCCCATAGCTGGATGCCGTAAGTGCATGTTAGCTTGATCACAAATTTGTGGATCAGGGGCGCAAAACTGGCATGCCATATTGGCTATATAAGTTATATAGGACAGGTCGGACTAAAATATGGAAATTTGTCTGCTATTTGTTATCTTCTTTGATTCTAGGTAACTATTTCTAATGGGTAAAGAGAATACTATATTTAATCTTCACTTTATATAGTATAAATAGAGTATATCAAATGGGTATGTAAGAGAAAGAATGAGACATCTAGAATCCATATATATGGATATATAGTTAACTATTATAATTTGTGTTAAATCGATTTATAACTGATTAGGAAATAATGCAATTGATAGTTTCCCGTTCTTGTAGATCATGTTGAAGTATGCTTTATTTTGATGGCTCACCCCCCGCTGTCCCAGTGGCGTAGTTTTGAGGGGTGGCACTTGAGTTTGATTTCGATGTGAGTTCAACTGGAAAAGCGGCGCGGGTTGACGGAAAGTGCTGGTGAAAGTGCTGCACTTTTCACATGGCCATCGGCCGACACAATAATGTTTATCAAATGTGCAACGCGCTACGCAGCGGCAGCGACAGAGACGGGAACAGGAACGGGGAGAGGGGGCAGGGGTAGCAACCACAAATCAAGCAATTTACATTTCGTGCAGTTTTTGCCCGGCGCATAATGTGAAAATATGAAAAACGCTGGTAACCCGCATGTCTCTGACTGACACGGCAATTGGAATTGGAAACGGAGTCGGAGTCGTAGTCGTAGTTGGAGACGGAGACGGCGCCGGAGTCGTTGTGGAAACCTCGGGACTCTAGGGGCTGTCACTCTTCAATTTGACTGCACAAAACTTTTCAATTTCTAAATTAAAGATATGCTTAAATGGAATTCAAAACACTCGTCGAAAAGCCGATGTAATTAATGCCGTTTTTATACGGTTTAAAATTCATCAGGGTTTTCGGTACGATTAAATTGAGCCTTAATCAAAAAAAAAAGCACGCTTGGTTAAAGATACTTTTGGCATTTGGAAAACTGTAAAAGAATTCGATTTAGGACAGCTTCTTAGCTGGATTCACATACAATACGCTTAGCTATTTCGCTGAGTGTAACCGCATGACGCACAAACCGACTTGCATACATATATATATATATATATACATATATACATATAATTAGCCAATTACGAGTATCTAAACAGCACCGAAATATATATATATATATATGTATCTATATGTGTACATAAATTATACATGGACAGGGGCACTTACCAGTATGAGTATGGGTATGAATTCGAGTATGAGTACGGGTCTAAGTATGAGTATGAGTATGAGTACAGTTATAGATACTCGGAGATACAAAGATACTGAGTGCGCATGTGCGCCAGTCGCCAGCCGGCACTTCCAGTTTAAGTTACACACACACACACCAACACACACACACACCAACACACACACACACACAGTCGAGAGCAGCTCTCAAAAAAGGAGCTGCCGCTTCTTACGCAATGGCGCATCAAGTTTAAGAACGTTCGAGGGGAATCTCGGGCAGCGCGCTAGAAGAGGAAGCGCAATGATCTCATTTCACATTTCTAGAACAAAAGCTCAGCGCACAACTTGGCCTGGCAACAGACAGAAGACAGCCAGCCAGACGCAGCGATACCCTCTATTCCCATGCCCCTTCCCATACCCATTCCCCTTTCCGATTCCGATTCCCATTCCCATTCCCCTATCCATTTGCCACACGTGCGCCGCTTCTTCCTTCTTTGAGGCAGCAGACGCAGACAGGGGCAGCCACCCTGAACGTGATCGCGATCACGGCTCGGGCGGCTCTTCGGGCACCCCATTTTCACACACATTTTACGAGCTATTGATGGCTGTGAAAATGTGCTTATGAATATGAATAGATTCCTGCTAGATAGCTCGCTCGGCTCGCTCGACTACCTGAGACCCTTTCATGTCTACGCGTACACTCAGAGAAAACACACACAAAAACAACCAACAACAAAATTCAACATTTCAAATCTACAATTCTTATTTTAAGTAAATTTTCATCTTTCTTAACTTGAGCATAAAAGGCTTAAACATAAATTCTTTCACAATGAATATTCTGGTCTATTCAAGCATATTCATAGCAGCGGGTGTTGCTCGCATTTTCGCTGAATGTACGGTGGTTTGCCCGCCTTTAATGGCAACTTAATAGGAGTCCAGCGAGGAGGCAGTTGCTCCTCCAGCTGCGGGCAAGTTTGCTCGACAAAATGTAATTAGTTGTCTGCGGCTGTTTGTTGCCAAGGGGTTGGCAGCCGGCAGACAGGATATAAATACGAGTACTACTCGTGCAAAACTAGATACATCTGCAAACACAATGTGGCCAATTGAAGGCCAACTGCCACAACAACAACAGCAACAAAAGCAACAGGAACAACAATAGCAACACAAATGGCTAAAACTATATAAAGAAGGCGCGCAGCGGTAGTCGTATCTTTTCTCTTATGCCATGCAATTGTAAATGTATCTGTATCTGTATATGTATCTATAGCCATAGCTATAGCCATAGCTATTGCTGATGTTGCTCTCTGTGCGTAGATGGCCGCAATCGTGAAGCTTTATGAGCCGCCACTGCCAGCAGACACATTCCGATGCGGATCCGGGATTGTGAAATGTTTTCATTTCGAGACACATTTACCAACGCTGTCTGTATTTGTATCTGTATCTGTTGCTGTTGCTGTATTTGTATCCGTGTCTGTGTTTGCTGTCTGTGTTTGTGTTTGTGTTTGTGTATGTGAGCCACGGCCATTTGTTGCTGTTGTTGTTGCTGTTGCTGTTGATTCTCTTTCTCTGGGCCACTCACCTCCCGATACGTGTCGCATTTTAAATAATATCGAGACCATCATAAAAGACGGGAATTTGTCGTTCAATCGGGAAGTTTCTACCATCAAAATCTATTTCGGTTGCCATATTTACAACTTCTGCCACAATATTTTTAGATATTTTATTACCACTATTAGATTTAATTCAATCGTTTGTACAATTTTTATTGTCTTGGTTTTTGTTTTAATATCCATGTTAAACAAGTTTCATAAATAAGCAAGATTTATTAAATGGTTGTTTTTTATTCGTTTATTTTTCCAACATTGTCTTACAAAAATGTGTTTAAAAATTTAATTAATTTTTTTTTAGTAGTAAATATAATTTAAAATTCTTAAATTAATTTTCTAATCATAATTTGCTTTTAATTACATTTATTTAAAGTATCTTTTAAAAGATATTTACTTAATTTTATTGCTTAATTTATATTGTTAATTTATAGTCAAAATTTATTCTCAGATTTAATTTCATGTTTATTAGTTATGTAAAAGCCTTGACTCTATTTATAGGATCTTCTGGATTCTTCTGGATTTTGGCATAAGATTATTACTAAGCCGACTTTTAGTGACGATTCCTTAGAAATAATTCATTATTGCTGAGATCTTTATATATATAGTCTTGATGCCTTTGACCTTGTGCTCTGCTTTCCTCGTATCAATGTTTGACAGCTTAAAGCTCTTGACAGTCATCATGATCGGATCATCATGGGCATTTAGAAAGTCGCCCGGAAATTCACAGCCAGACCCGTACACGGCATATTTATGCTGATTAGCACCTATTGGCTTAGCTCTGCCCAAAGCATGTGTCTGTCCAAATGTGTATGAGTGTGTGTGTGTGTGTGTGTGTGTGTGTGAGTTAGAAAATAATCAATTGGTAAATATGTTTATCACGACTCTGGGCTCCAACGTGCACAGCTTTCCTTTCCATGCTCCACTTTGGCCAGAGCCGCAGTCGTCGAGTGGGGCGAGCAGTCAGCGTTTCATGAATGAAAAACGTTGCTGCCGGATGCCATACACACACATACACACACATACTTATATGTACATATGTGTAGGCATATTAGTATGTAGGTAGATAGACAGCATATTTGTGTGTTGTCGTTTACTTATCTGGCTGCCCCCGCCTGTGGCTTCTCTTATCATCGGTGCCTTTTGTAATGCGCAAACAAAGCATAAATACCAACACATCAACTTGTTTAGATTTCGTTGGCCCGCTGGCATGCTTGGAATGTTGTGGCGCCCCGCATCAGCGCCAACTCACCTTGAGCTCGACTGACAGTCGCAGTTAAAAGTGGAAAAAACAAAATACAAAAAAATTATAATGAAATATAATAAACGACATTTGGCGCTAACGCGCAGCTTCAGCGTTGGCGTTGGCGTCTGCGTCTGCGTCGGTGTCGGCCGTTTGCTGTTTTGACCCACTGTTCGGCAAGCTCTCGCTCTATCATGCAGCTGGTCACATTGTGTACTTGCCCATACACAGTTAAACGAAATGTTTTGTACTCACCTTCAGAGCGGCAACAACAATAGTTTCACTTGGAGGCTGCGCTGGCGGCATTAGTTCAAAGCTTTGTAACACCACACGAATCTGTAGCTGTGCGTGTTTGTGTGTCTCTATGTGTGTCTGTGTGTGTGCAGGGCACACACAAAAACCATTGGAATGTGGAATGTGGTATTCATTGACAAAATCAGCTTTCAAAATGATCTCACTTGTATGAAAAACAGTCAAACCAAATCGAAAACCGGTTTCGTAGTCAAATCAGAGAGAGATAGACACACACACCGAGCGAGAGAGCGAATTAGAGTTAGAGCGAGAAGTTGCACTTTTTTTTCTATAATATATTGTTTTTTTTTTTTGTTTTTGTTTAACTTAAAAAAACTGCTTGTTTTCCTTGAATTACACAATACATATTCATACATCAATTTGTATATGTGTGCATACATACATACATACCTCGAATATTTCACAGTTTTCACCGCACGTGCCCGACTCTGGAGCCCTGAGCCAAATTTAATACTTAATTATGATTACTATGTGTGTCAAGTCGAAATTATCTGCTGCCATTTAACACTTTGCACCGCTGAAAATAAAAACAACAAGAAACAAAAAAAAAAAACCTTTCAAAGAGCATAGCCTTAATATTTTCACACGCGCAAAGCAAACGCAAACAAAAGAAAGAAGAAAAAAAAAAACCTGAAAGAAGAAATACGAGCATCAGATGAGAAAAAAAAAGACAGCGACTAAATTCGGGCAAGATCTTACGGTTTTTGGTTTTTAATATAAATAGCACACACAATTAGTGGCACTGAGAGTGAGGCGCTGAGAAACACAAGAAACACACACACACATGCACACATACACAAAAGCAGCAAAGGAAAGAAGAAAAATCAACTGTAAATATTTCAAACTTATCACAGCTGCAACTACACACAAACATACATGCATACATATGTATGTATGTATGTGCGTGTGTATTTGTCTACCGATTGCTATCGAGGGGAGTTTATCAAAATCCGAAACGAGGGGGGGTCGCTAAATATAGACGTGCACAGCCGAAGTGTGG
>SCDT01002472.1:0-15517 GCA_004143765.1 Drosophila melanica | reverse complement strand
ATATATATATACATATATATATATACGAGTGTCAGTATGCATGTATAACAAAACACTATATATGTGTATTATATATATATATATGTATGTATATGTCGGCTTTATGGGTTCGCTTTCAATGTTTATTCATATACATGTATGTTTGTATGTATCTTTTGTAAGTGTTTGTTGTTTTAATTACATATTCCTAGATAAATATGTATATTTTGTTAATATAAGTATATATGTGTGTGTGTTTGTTTTTGTGTTAGTTCTTGTTTATGCGTTTAAGATTGTTAGAGCGTTAATATTTAATGTACAATTTAATGCAGTCAGTTATTGCTTCTGAATCGGTTTTGTTTTTATGAAATTGTAATTATGTAAGTATGTAAATCACGTATTGCATATTTGTATATGTAAGGTTTATATTTCCATGTATTTGTTTGTTGTTCTGGTTGTTACTGCTGGTGTAGTAGTTCTCTTTGCCATACGTCTAAATTATTTTAATAATTTACATACATTAATTAATGAAAAGTAAAATTGTAAATCCTAGTTCATAGGTACAAAAGATTGTTTGTCATGCGCCACGTGAGAAATAATTAAACGACAAACAAACGCCTAAGAAAGTTAATATTTATATATGTCTATATATAAACATACAAAAAAAAAAAAAAACAAACAAACAAGAGTCCCGTGTTCGTGCGGACAATATGGAAGCCAGCCCAAGGAAAACATTCGGATTTAACTATATAGTCGAAACAAGGCATTCCCATATTTAGAGCTCTCGCTTGGCGGCTACTAGACAATAATTTCAACGACATCATCCAACGTTGCGTCGGCTCATCTGAACCAGAGCTTTAAACGGAGCGCATCAACGCCATTTAGATAATAACGAAATAGTCGTTTATCACGCACAAAGCCCAAGTTCTCATACAAACGGAGCGCCGGCTCGTTACGCATCTCCGTTTCTAGCACCACTTCGTGCGCATTGCCCGCGAGCATGGCCTGGAATAGTGTAAATAGACGATTGAATAACTCCGCAGTTAACATACAGCCATATTTATTGTCTCACCTCGATGGCTTTGGTCACCAGCGTAGTGCCGATTTTGAGCTTGCGATATTCCTTGCGCACCGCCAGCATCGCAATGTAGCCGCGTCGCACATTCATATGCATGTCCAGCTTGCATACGATGGCGCCTACATATTGATTATCGTGCGCGGCAAGGAAGCATAGTTTTGGCCAATTGTAAATGAAATAGCGGTATGTGTATATCGAATATGGCTCGGACAGCTCCGCCTGTATCAGACGCATTATATCCTGCGAAATTAACAAAAGATTAGACGATGAACACATTTGAGCAATTTATTGGGGTAGCTCACATGCATTTGGTGTTCGGCTTCGTATTCCTTATAAACGATCTCATCGGCTGTAATGGCAGGATCGAGCTGGAGATGTTGCTGGGGCGACGCAGTGACAGCAGCAGCGGCTGCTGCTGCAGCAGCTGCCGATGTGGAAGGCACTTCGTCCTCGGCGCTACCTCTTGTTGCGATGGCCGTGGCTGTTGTCTTAGCTGTGGTTACCGCATTTATTTCTGTGTTGGCAGTGCTTTTGCTTGTTGCTACCACGCTGGCAGCAGCTATTATATGCTGCTCCCTGCTGTCCATTTCCTCTCCCGCTCCTACTCCATCCACTATTGTTATGGTCTTGTTGTTGTTTTTCGCTTTTCTGTTGTTGCTGCTGCTGCTATTATTGTTGTTGTTCTTGCTGCGGCTGCTGTTGGTGTTGATGTTGTTGTTGTTGTTACTGCTGCTGTTGTTGTTATTGTTTATGTGATTGTTGTTGTTAATAGCAGCACTCTTATTGACATGCCCGTTTATAGTGGCCGCCACTGGGGGCGTGGCAACTTTTGCCGTGGCCCCCTCCTTGGCATGACCATTGCACAGCTGCACCTTCTGCAATACACCATTCATCAACGCAACATCCGCATCTTCAGCCCCAGAGTGGACGTGTCCGTTGGGCTGGTGAGCATCATTTTTGACTGCTGCTGCGGATGGTCCTCGTTCTGGCTCTGGCTCAGCATCTGACTTTTGTTGATGCTGTTGTTGCTGTTTCTTCTTATTCTTGTACTTTTTCTTGGAGGCCGCCGCAGATGTCGCTGCTGTCGCTGTGTCCGCCATGGCCGTCCAAGATGCCGCTGCTGAACAGAAGCAAATGTTTCAATTCTAAACGGGAGGACACAGCTGAGTGCATCAGTTGACTAGCGGGGAACGGCGTATAATGTGGACTCACCTGCTTCAACTGCTGCTGCAACCTCTCAGCTGTTGATGGCTACGCTGATGTCGCTGTGGCGAGGAGTCAACGCACTCGAGACGGATTCGCCTTTATTTTTGGTTATATTTTCACAGTTGCAAGTTTTTCATTCACACACCCGCACACACGCACACACACACACGCACACACAGATCCGTTAGTGATGGGCGATACTTATGTGCCTGTGAACAATCGCATCTATTAGTGAAGAGAGTCACAGTTCCTAGATGCCAAGTAGCAAGTAAAACTGGAAATATTCATTTAAGCCCTTTTATTAAGGTCGAATTTGTAGACTACCGAAACGAGCTTTCATTTAAATTGTTTAAATAATTTGTAAAATATTATTTTAAAAAATTGTATCAGTCTATTTGGAATTCCCTTTTCCAATCGCTTCTAAGGTTGAATATTCAAGTCACTTTTTTAGTAGTTGGTAAGAGTAAAATAATGCAGAGTTTACCATCTCCATAACACACACATACACACGTACATGGACAAACGCTTTACTGTTTGTCGCACTTTGTTCCCTTTATGGTGCTAAATTTAACTCTACTTTTTTCCCTTTGCGCGGGATAATGATTATTCAAATTGTAATTTTTATAGCGCTTACTATTTTTGCTGCCCGCCTCCTCTGTTTTGACTTTTTTGATTCACTTTTGTCTCTTGGTTAGGAATAAATAGACTCACATACTCACGAACACATGTAACACGGCGAACAGCTGTGCGCACACATTTGAGCTCTGTTAGATATATCGATATATCGAGTGGTGCCGACTATCAGTAATTTTCGATAGTTTTTTGTTTCGGGTAAATCGAATTGTGCATTTAAATTTGAACTTGGGCGCCGTTCACCTTTTATTACATAAATAAAAATGTTTTAGGGACAGGTGGTAATAGTATACTACACAAACAACAATCGAAACCGTGAAAAATTTAAATAATAAATTTATTTTTGGTATTTATTTAAAAGTTATTTATTTATGATATATTACATTACATTTTTATATGTTTTATTCACCTTAGATGCATCAACGCCGCAAAATAGAAAGGAAAATATTCTTTTAGTTACAAAAATTTGTACTAAAATATGTTTGTAAAATATACAACGGTTATACTTGTATCTCGTTGGATATTAATGGACACTTTGCTTTGTGCTGCAACTGTTAAATTAAATTTAAATATTTTAGCACACTAAACTTTAATAAACTTTAGTTCCCTCATAAATAAATAAAACAGAAATCAAATCGAAAAGGCAAAACAACAAATGCAACCTTCGCCTACTTTTCAGTCAGCCGTCAAAAATGAAAATGATCATAAATAAAATACAGCTTTTTGAAATATACCAAGATTAACGTTCACACTTGAAACAAATAAAACTGTGACTAAACTTTGATTTGATATCTTTCGTCGCGAATCGAAAAAGCTGCCTACGCAAATTGAACTCTTCGCTGTGTTTCCTTCCTGTTTAATTTGTGGGCGCCGTTCGCTGTCCGCCGTTCGGTCAGCTGCGTGAGTGAACTGCAGGCAACGTTTTCGAGTGTCTCCAAGTGTGCTTGTCTGTCGATGGTCGGATGCTGAGCGGTCTTGCTTTATGTAAGCGACGCATGCGTCTTGAGAGATTTTAATTTCATTTCAATTTTCAGCTGAGCTGCGCTAAGCCAAAGCTGTGCAAAACGAGACAAACACGTTGTATTGTGTTTGCTGACGCTGTGGTACACTTTACAGATATATACTATAAGTTCACATATATATAAAATTATACTGTTGTCTTACGTAACGTAAGAGGAGCATATTTTTCAAATTAAAAAAGATTCAAACTTAATCTCGCTGACATCGTTTAAATATACAAAAAGGAGTTTGTTTTCATTAATTTGTTCAAAATCATGATGCCACAAAATACAATGAACATCTTTGCAAAATCTTCAATCTGTTTAACTTGACAAATCATTCAATAAAATCATAATACCCATTTTTTTTTTTGATATGCCTACGAAAATATTCAACAATCTGCGGAGGCCTTTCACTTGGACAACTGGAAAGCAAGACAAACCAAACTAAATAAGTAAACAGGTAAACAGGTAAACAGGCGTGTCAAGAAGATGAAGAGACAGAGGCTTTAACTGCACTTGACTGCATAGATATGAAGCATAAAATTTTAGACGAGCGATGTTAATTAGCAACGTCAGTGACTTTGGCATTTAAAAGGCGAGTGGCGTGCCCTCCTCGGGCCACTGATTGATTGGGCACTTTACGGCCCTGTGAATGAGTTAAAAGATCGCATCGTAAAGTGCGTCGCTTGGCGCTGCTGCGTTGACATCAATTTGACGCCGGCTAACAAAAGACTTAGGCAACGAACTTGGCATTGCTTGTCACTTGTTGTTGGTACGTTGTTGCTGCTGCTGTTGCTGGTTGTTTTTGTTATGACTACTTATCGTAGGAATTGGAGCACAATGCACGCATTGCACGCATTAACTATGTGATGCAATGCGTCTCGAAATTGTGCCAATTGTGTCATCAACTCGAATCACCTGGCGCCGAGAATGGCTAAAAAGTCGAGCGATTAGAAACAGCTTATGTGGCTGTATCGTTGTTAGGTGATTGAATAATTTTGCTGAAATTTGCATACATGCCAATACATAATCATAAATGCGTCCCCCTCCCTTTCCCTCTCTCTCTTTATTTGATGTTTCACTTTTTAAGAGGGCAAAAATTAGCAAAGCAAATAGCAAAAAGCAAAGGCAAATAAAAGCCACGTAGAGAAAGTGAATGGCCCCATAAAGTAAAAGCAATAACAATAACAGCAACAACAACATACACAAAAACAAAAGCAAGCAACCAGCGACTGAAGATGAGTGACAAACCAACGCCCGTCTCTTATCAGAGACGCAAAACACTGGGCTAAGATTACGCAGACTCCGCCACAGACGCTGACACGCCACACTCCAACAGAGTTTTGAGTCCCGGTTTTTGTTTTGTTTAATTTTATGCACATGCACTTAGCCAGTTCGTAAAACAACTTATCTTATTGTTTTTGAGCGGCAACAGCAATATTTTGGCCAGTCATGTCGCCGTTTTCTGTAGTGTCATTTTGCCGGCCGCTGTTGTAACCCAATGTGCATGGGGCAAAGTCAGCCAAAGAGTTGGAAAATCCAAGCCCAAAACCGCAGCTGGAGCACCACACGCATGCAGCACATAGTCACCACTCAAGCGAATGTTTAAATACCCTTTACACACACGAATACTGTTATATGTAACAGGGAAAAACAAATTAAATAAATGAGTGCGACTTGCTTTAATTTTTGTCCTATGCAATTTTCATAGCCCATCAAAGTTCTAATAATATATTTTGATTGTGATGTGTTGACAAAATGTAAGACGTGAAATGTGTCGATGTAAAAATATGCGCTGCTGGAATCAAGCTATTTTTAAGTAAAGCTCCCTTAACGGGTGATAAAGAAACATATGTTGATATTTTAAGTATTCCCTAAAATCAGCATGTGACAAATAGAAAATGTTCCTATATTAGCATAACGTCAGTTCAATATTGAGGTTAATAAATTCAGTAGTACATGTAAAACTAGACTCAAATAGGTATACATAATATAAAAATGACATTTCTAGAAAAAAAATAAATTAATACCTACAGATATTTATGTTGCTTATATAATAAGCAATGTGCCTGTGGGTATTATTGGGTAGGTATACAAAAATGTGTATTATTTATTGGCTCATAAGACATTAGTAGAGGGTGTGCTTTAGTTAAGTACGCTCGACTTATTTGTTTTCTTTTTCAGGCAAAATTGCCGTGTCAGCGACAAATTATGTCAAATGTTGTCACCAAAAGACAACAAAGGGCAGACACGGTCTGGGCTGAAACGAACCGAGTAGTAAACATATTTTATTATTTTGGTGTACACTGGTAAATGCCAGCCCCAAAATGGTAATGTTACAAATTGTTTGTTGCTAAAATCGTTTTTAATTGTTTCGAGCAAAAGCGCACAAAGCAAAAATCGTATGCAATGACAGCCACTGTAGGTGAGCGGAGGGGGAGGTGCCGCAGTGTGTTAGGCAAGGGCAGGCCACGTAGCATTATGCAAAACTAGAAGAGCAAAAGTGGAGCAGAAAACAAAAATACAATAAAGCAAACATGTTCAACACGAATATTGCTAGAAAATAAACAAATGACAGCCATTTATAACACACGTTTATGGGTCTACAGTTCAATCTTTTGTGAACCTGAAGCCGCCAGCCCAAAACAAATTTTAAGACAGAACCAAAGCATTTGTTAAAATGGATTATAATGAGCATAAGTGCTTTGAATACATTACTTCAAATTTAATATTTCGCTTTGGACAGCAAACTTATTAACAGATTAACGTTCACACCCTGTTAATATTGAAAATGGGTACAAGGTGCATTAGTTTTTTAGCAAATGTAAGTAACAGGCAAAAGGAGGCATCTTCGACCCTATAAAGTATATATGTATGTACGTTCTTGCCCAGCAAATGTGTGCATATAGAAGGATGTTTGGCTTGAAGCTGTGTACAGGGTATCTCGTAGTCGGATATTTATTACTCAATTCAAGGACTTCAAAAGCTTAAGATCAGATAAAAAAATAGCGAGTTTTTCGTCGCTCACAAAGAAGAGTATTATGGGTTTGAGTTTTGTTTATCTTGGTATCCATATAAACTCAATTGTCTTGGCCGATATTGAAGCTAGAGACTTAAAACTTCAAATATATACTCGTGTATACTCCTGTCAAGTATAGTGCTATGATGTTTAAGATACGCCCTATGGGGGCGTGGCAAATCGGTTTAATCTACATATCTTCCATAATTTTAAAGCTAGAAGACAGATAAGTAATATGAGGTGACAAACAGCCGCGCCTAAACTTCACAAATAACAAAAGTATTTTTCCAATACCACAAAAATAATTAATTCTTCTGTTTGGAACTGTTTTTATTCTGTTAACAAGTGTTGCTGTCGCTGTCGGCTACACCCGATTACACAGTTTTACTCGTTTACAACTGATGAAATTATATGTTAATATATTTTAAAAGATCTTTTAGCTCTCATATACCGACTGCAGCTAACGGTAATCATACCGAACTTTAGCTGAACACCACCGGTCAGGACCGCCTAAAAAAACATATCACAATGCACGAAATGATCCAGTTTCATTAGTAAGTACCAAGAGACTGAGTGCATCGAGAGTCGACGCAATGCAATGTGATCGGCATACATATAAATATATTTATAAGCATATAAATGAACACGAGTGTATCTGTATTAATGTATTTATGTATATAGGCACTCCACTCAATATACATGCATTGATTATGCAATAATGGCATGGCCAAAGACAAAGCCAAAACTGAAACAAACTATAAACCGAAATACAACGTAATCGTAATCGCATTCCAAATCAATTTCAACAAGCGGCTGGCGTCAAGTGGCTATATTCCCGAAATGGAGCAGAAAGACCTACCAAGACCGTAAATTAAGATGATGATCAGAGTGCGTCTTTGTTGCCCAAAGAGAAATGGGAAACATAAGAAGAGACATTTAAATGCCTGAGATTGGAATGTTGATGCAGATGCAGAGGCTGATTCAGTTGAAGCCTGTATAATAGAATGCATGCATCTGTCCCGGGTGCTGGCCCTGCCCTCTGGCCCCCCCATATGGTATTCCATGTGCCTTAGCATCGCACAGGTGTACTTGGTCAAGGTAAGCGAGCCGAGCAAACATCAGCAACTATAACAATCACTATGCATCAACTAATGCTGAGGTGCTGCGACGCAGCAAGAGAGCAGTCTGATCAATTTGGAATAAAATCCATATCGAAATCCAAAATTCATGATGCATTGCCAGCACCAGTTTTGAGCTTCTAGAGAAGCCACAGCAGGCCGCATGCGACTCGCCCATTTAACGCTCTCTTTTGGATACGCAGTTCACCTGAGCCCGAGACTGAGACATGTTAAGCGTCGTCGGCGTCGACAGCAGCGCCGGCAGCGTTGTCAGCGTCGGTCCAACCCGTTCAGTATAATTCGAACGCTCATTGAAAATGGTCTGCAGGCCGCGCATGCGCCAAGCCTACAACTCCACGTTCACCTGCAAGTCGTAGTCGGAAACGGAGTCGGAGTCGGAGTCGCGTGCTCACAGACAACACCTTGTAGTTTCACGTTAAATTTGTATTTTTGTTGTTGTTGCTTTTTAGTTCACTTGTGCATCGAAAGTTTAACACCTGGATAAAACAAAAAAAAAATTGGTGAAACATTTTCGAAGACGTGCCAAGACAAGGCGAGGCCGCAACAAAGCGCCAAAGTTTTGAAAATGTAATTGAAAAATTGGTTTTGTGTTAAAGAAAAAGAAATGAAAACTGATTGCTGTAAAATTGCCTATCAATGACCAAATGACCTTGACAACATAAAATGGCGTGGGCAACGTGTGGGTGGGCAAGGGGCAGGCGATCCATTATGCAAATGATCAAAATATTGCAACAGCTCGAACAAATATGCTAACTAAGTGTTGTATAGTTTGATAAACAAGCAAAACAACAGTCAACATACATACAAATATATACATGGTTTTGAGAGTAATTAATAAGTTATCTCTGCCCCTGACTGCAGTATTAAGCAAGCAAACCCATCAAAGCTACGCTTAAACCTTGTGAGAATTGTAAACATATAACATATTTAATCTGCCTTTATTTACGCTACTGTCTGTTAGCTTTTGCTATTGATATTGCCGGCTTGGGTCTACTAACTAATTAAAATATATATGAAAAAAATATACACTAGATAAGAGCTTAGATTCTTATTGACTGATTTTAAGACCTATTTGTATATAGAACATGTACGAAGTATTTGTATAATAAAAGCCAGCATAAAAACAATTCTTAATTAAGCCAGAAACACAGAAAAACCACTGAAAAAGTGAACAAACAATTAATATTGGTGACAGTGTAATAATTTCTACCAGACAACAAATTGTCAACGCAACATTTTAGCGATTATTTTTCTTAATTATAAACAACAAAATAAAAGTAATATGAAAATAATACTAAAAAACAAGCGACTGTAACAACAACTCAAATAAGCAAAAGTGAGCATTAAAAGCTAAAAGTGTTTTATATTTGGTTTTGTTTTTTTTTTTTATTTTGTTTTTTTTTTTGTGGCACAGGTGAAAGTGTTAACAAAAAGGGAAACACCGACAACAACAACAATAAAGGCAACAGAGCAAAAACAAAGCTAGAAACAAAAATCAATAATATAATAAAATTAAGCGTTAAATTCAGGTAAAAACTAATTGACTTGGTAAAAGTTGTGCAAAATAAATAAACGTATTTAATATAAATAAAAACAAGCGCTATAATACGAAAAGTAAATAGTAATTTTATACACAGTAACTGAATATGGTACGAGCATAAAAAAATCCAATTGAAACCATTGCCAAAGCTATAGCCGGCTGGTTGGCTTAACTTGCTTTTGATATTCGTTTTGCTTTTGGCTTGGCTTAAAGTCTGCGTTTCTTTTCCTGGCCACCCAAAACAACATTCACTTGTCATATGTAGGCAACGCTTGCCACTTGGCTTAAATAGAATTTAGCCAAGCCAGCAGCAACAGCAACTGCCAATGCAACTGCAACCGCAGCAGCAGCAGCAACTAATACTTGCAAATTTGGTATAAACTAAAAGCCAGTCCGGCTAGTAGTCTGACAAAAAAAAGCAGGAAAACCCGTGTAAAAACCGCTGCTGCTGCTGCTGCAAAAAATCAGCCCAAAAGCAACAAGCATTTGTAACAAGTTGCAGTAAAAGTGGTGCGTGTAAGTCACCCTGTCTCTTTCTAACCAACTGGCTGTCCATCTCAATTTCTCGGCCGCCCTCTCTCTCCTACTGACACACACCATCTCTGGCGGTTGGCTAATGAAGCGCCGCAATTTGAAGTTGATGAATTTTACGCGACTTGTCGCCACTGACTAATTGACTAAAGTGAGAGCAGCCAGCAGTCAGCAGTCAGCAGTTAGCAGTTTGCCGCCCAGCGGCGCTTTCTCAACAGTTTGTACCGGAAATGGTAGCAGACGACCTTACCAGTTGAAAACACCTTCAAAACTTCATAAAACTTTATGAGTAATTGCAGCCAGTTTGTGCCTTAAGTCTTTTTAAATGCCAGTGCTGCCAAATTATTACAAAAGATGCGCTACATAGATAACTGCCTGTAATCAAGTGTTATGTTTTCCAACAGTAAATATATCCAGTTTTTACAATTGCAGCAAGCTTGTGTCCTAAGTCTTTTGATTGGTATTGCATTTATCAATTATATTGCAACTTATTCTTAACATAAATGGACCACTTCCAAAACTTAACTTTTTATAATAGGAACATATTTTTTCGTTTTTATTGCCTTCTTTATTTTAATGACTTTTTAGATAAAATTTTAAATTTTGTTTTTAAATTGCCTTTTTTTAAAGTGATATTTGATCTATTTTACAATTTAACAATGGTCAGTGAATGCATCTTGTCAGTTTAGACTATCATAATTCAGATCTCTACTCAGATCTTGCAGCTTTCAACCATTCCCAAGCGCTTTCAGAGATAAACCAATAAAGCTGTATCATAAATTATGTTGAATTAACAATTCTTGAAACCCAACTTTCTTTAAACAGTCAAGCTGACGATAAAAGGGTGCGGCGCATGCATTTGATGTTTTATGTCTAACCCACTTTGATTTCACAAGAGCTCAACTGATTCGCGTGCAGTATTTTTAGTATTTTCTTGAAAAAACTCTGAAAATAACTAAATCGGCCTTTTGAAGGTCACGTTAATTACGAGCCAAATTATCAGAGTACTTTTGTGCTCTTGATTAACTTAGCTAATGAAGTGGACTATCTCCGTCTCTGTCTCATTTACTGACAGTGTTTTTGTTTTTTGCTCCACTAGATACAATGGACAATGGCAAAAAAGTTACAGGCAAGTCAATTGGTGCGCAGTTTTGCTTATAATGTGGACTTTGATGATTGCTTTAAATTGCATTGTTAATGTGGTACTCAAAGTTGTTGATGTTGTTGTTGTTGTTAGTAATGAGGGAGGTCAAGCGAATTTTGGCGTCAAGAAAGTTGCACTCAAAAGTTCAGGGCTAGAGTCATTTCAATCCAAGGACTAGCTAAGTGCAACGCCACCAATAATTGATATGGTATTATTAATTTGTTACTATTTTATTATCGTACTGTAGTTGCAAATTATATATATACTCTACTTAGAAGGAATGCATAGTTAAGCAATTTAAAAACACCTAAAAAGCCATATACTCACGAGATTGTATTTACAAGTCAAATTTTATTCACAATTTAATTACCCGACAGAGCTTTTATATCAAAAGACAGCTTGGTAACTTAAAAAAACACTTTTAGTTTTTCAAATGTAGCCTTCAAAACACCTCAATATTTTCCGATTAAAAAACAAACAGCACAGCAGACGCAGCTTTTATGTTTGCTAAGTGAGTTTTCTGAAAGTCGAATATTCAAAGTTTATTAAAATAAATACATGGAAGTTCAAATTTGAATTCAACAATTATGTAAATCTGCAAATTAAAGTTGCAAACTTTAATTCTTAATTAAATTGATTATATGTATATAT
The DNA here is from genome assembly GCA_004143765.1 of Drosophila melanica. Taxonomy (NCBI): domain Eukaryota; kingdom Metazoa; phylum Arthropoda; class Insecta; order Diptera; family Drosophilidae; genus Drosophila; species Drosophila melanica. The sequence goes on along the minus strand of SCDT01002472.1, from coordinate 3,596 downwards.
TATGTACTTTAATATTTTAATTCCTAATTAAATCTATTACTGTTCTATAACATAAGCATATGGTATATTGTAGTATGCTTTACGAAACATCAAAAACTCTTGTACTTTTATGTAAGGTATTCAAGCATTACACACAGCTAGAAGTTAACAGAGAGCTATAATTAAAGCCAGCATTTAAAACGTTTTCCACTTGGCCTATTACCTATTCGGGCCGCACTACATATGTCAAAGTTGTTAGACCCCAAGCACTGCGACAGTTTCACTTCCGTCTAAATGATTCAACCATGTGTCAGGTTGAATAACAAATGAAATGATAAAGAAAATGAAAATGAAATTGAAATGTCAAACAATCATAACACGACTCGTTTTAATTTGTCTGAAGTGTTTCACGCAGGGACTAGGCCGTTGTACATGTAAAATATATATGCATATATGAACGATGTGAAGTATGTGGTTAATAATCTTAATAATAATAACAAACGGCAAAAATTACTTAACAGCAACTTAATTGTTGCCACAACCACACACACACACACACACACACACACATGAACATGCGCAAGCGCATGTGCGGTGGCTGCAGCGCAGTCGACGTTGACGTTTAATGCGCTTCAGTGACGTCGCCGTCGCCGGCGGATTGGAAATGCACTCACCTAAGATTAGCTCACATTTTATGCCATTGTTGTTGTTATGTTTGTTGCCGCAATTGTAACAAATTATTTGCGTTTTGATTGCGGCCACACACAGAAATATATATGTATATATATATATATATATATATATATATATATATATATATAGACACGCATAGCGATAGCGATTATGAAATTAAAATACAATTTTTTTGAACATTTGAAGTTTAATCGAATTTTGCTTTGTGTAGTGCAAAAGTGGATATGCAAAAACGAGAAAATTACGTATACGACGTGCTGCATTAGGAAATAGCAATTTCAATATTTTTTCGACTTGTAAAGCACTAAAGCACCTTGAATACCCTTTCCATGCATTAAACTTCTACAATTTTGTCGCATTCTGATGTGATTAATTTTTCGGGAAAAAAAATCTAATTGGAGCTGTTATAACTTTGGCAAAAGTGAACGGTTTTTTATGTTTAATATGATTTTAAACCTCCATATTCTCACTGGTTTTCGAGCAAATACGCATACTCATACGTACGTTTAAATTAAAATGAACATGATGTAATTTTAGTTGGAACATTAATTAGAATACAAACTTTTGCATAAAAACAAAATTAAATTAAATGTTGCTTACAAAAATACCAACATTGTTTTTGGAATTTCTGAATGTTGCTCGTTGGCAGAATTTTATTTGTAGAGTAATTTAATAAAAATCCGCATTGATTGTGTTGATTATATAACTAATATATGTAGGTATATATTTTGTAATGCTTTTAAAATAGAACACTTTGCTTATATTACAAATTGTGGAAGCTACAAGAAATCAAACCATTTTCGCGTATATAACCTTTGCTGATACCACAAACTCGCTTAAAATTGTCGTTCAGTTTTGGATTAACTTTGAAAGACGTTTATTTTGTGGTTACCCGCAAATTTATGTAAAAGTGAAGTCAGGCAATGCAGTTAACATTATATCATTATCACTGGCAATATCACTAATGATTAAGTACAATGCCAGCGGTAGCTGGCTTTGATCTATATATCAATTGCGGCTCGACTCCCTGGTCAATTACAAATCAGCCACGCGATGTCCGAGCAGATCATATTCACTCAATTTCTGCAGTCACAAAAACTATATGCACAATAAAAGACTTTGAAATAAAATGCCATACAATTTAACTAACTGCCAAGTGGGTTTCCGCCAAGCGTAAAGCGGAAAAACAAAATATTTGAGTGAATTGCATGAAACACTTTTTGTCAAAACTGACAGCCAGAAATCAGACAAGACGACATATTTACTTTGTCATTAAAAAAAAAATTTAAAATTAAATTTTAAGCCATAAAAAATAGTTGCAATAACGAATGATCAATGGGGGGAGGCGTTGTTGCTATTTGCGCCAGCAGTAAAAATTGAAATAGATTATTTTCTTATGATTTATTATGCAAAATCATTGTGGCGAGCAACAAAGAGATTGAGAGAGAGGGAGAGAGAGAGAGAGAGCGCGCGAGAGAGAGAAAGAGAGGTGGTGATCCTCCTGGCCAAATATGACGCAAGAGCATTGACGAGCGCAACATCGATCTTGACCAGCTCTTTGCCGTTTGTGCGGAACTGCTTTTTACGGTCCATTGCAGCCTGACTGGGCAAGTACAGGTACTCCTGCTATCTGGCCTATCGAAGCGTTTAATTTTCACTTAATTACCGTAGTTAAATCATAAATTTAATGAGTGCCATAGAAAGCGACGGCGACGAAAAATATTGTTGATCGTCTACGTGGACGCTACCGTTGACATGGTTAGTATCCAGCAGCGAAGCCGTTAGCAAGCCGAACTGTTAGATAATCTTGTCGAAATGAAAAAAAAAATATTTTGAAAAAAGTCATAAAATACAAATGCATTCACAACAGACAACGATTATGGCCAAAGTATTTGGCTCTGGCTCTCAATGCCGCCGCTTACCTGACTAGCCTGGCTACGTGCCGCGCATTCTAAATGGCCTCTGCAACTGGAATGTGTACTGAACTCGAACTATAACTAGAAATGGCACTCTAACTGCGTCTCCAACAACTACTTAGTCGCTGCTTGTCATTTCAAAATGGTCTGGAACTATCCAGCAGCCAGTTTAAGTCCAGCCGCCAGCAATGCTGCCTAAACTGTTTCTCGCTGTGCGACGTTTCTCACTGCAGTTCTCACATTCCCAAAGCTTCCACAAAACCTAACAGATTTCCACATTCCTTTATCGAGTGGAATTTCGCCTTTAATCGATTCCGTTTAATTATAAAGTTAACTGGAGTTATTTAACCACACTTTCAGCTCGCATAACATTTTTATACCTTGAACCCATTGAAAGCGGATAAAAGGGCTAACTGTGTTTTGAAAGAAGGGATCATCTCCGACCCCAAAAAGTATATACATATATTTTTGATCAGGATGACGAGCTGAAATAGAATTGTCTGTCTGTCCGGCTATGTGTATGAACGTAGAGATCTCGGAAACTACAAAAGCTGGTGACTTAAACTTTTCGACTTTAGATATTCCTAATACACGCGCAGAAAATAATTATATTTTTTCCATATCTTGCTTCGATTCATTAATATCGATCAAAATCGATTTAAAGACATGGGTTTTTTTTTGGATACCTCAAACCCCCGAAAAAAATACTATTAAATACAATTCAATACTCATAATAAGTCCTGATAATTTCATAATGATCATAAATTTAGTTTAGTTAGATAATTAAAAAATTGAGTTGCTATAGTGGGGGCCAAGTATAGCTACTGATGGACAGATCGCGGAGTTCAGTGTATCTACTAGTCGAGCGGTCCCGACTAGAGCATTGTTATTTGTAATTTTTATAGGTATAATGGTTTTGTTCAGCTTGCTCCGTTTTATTAATATTAATATTAATATATTAATAATATTAATATTATTATTAATAATATTATTATTAATATTAATATT
>SCDT01002471.1:0-12737 GCA_004143765.1 Drosophila melanica | reverse complement strand
TATATATATATATATATGTGTCTTATACACTCCCACTTACTCCAAAACAATCACACATGAGTGCACTCGTCGTGTGTGCGTATTCGTATTAATGCCAGTCCCAAATCCAAAATACAAATTGGAATTGGAATTGGTAGAGGTGCCTTTGAGTATAGTTTGGTTGGATCTCTTTCATTTTCAGACTTGAGAATGACATAGAGTGCGAAAGAGGGAAGGCTATAAATGCCCCAGACGATAATAATGACTTGTAGTTAATGCCGCTAAGCGTCAATGTTGCCCATTCGAAACGAAACGGAATGAAATCGTATGAAATGAAATGATGGGTATGGTCATGAGCGATGCGTGACCCGGAAACCCTTTTCGATTTTTAGCTAAAGACTTACACGTTCACTCTCTTTCTCTCTCTCTCATTCTCCCTCTGTCTACTCGAAACTAATGATGCCGGTGGGACCGGAAATGCGATGCAATGCATCTAATTAACTTTAGCCAACTTTCGTCGGGCATAGCACAAACTACAAACTTGCGATAACCCCGCCTCCAGTGCAGCCATTGAAAAATGTTTGCAATTTTCGTTCGCCATGCTGCAGATTTTGCTGCTTCGTGTTTGGTTTTTGGTTGAATTTTCATTTCAGTTTTTTTTTTCGTCTCGGGTTTTTGTTCTTGCATGTCGGCAGGTTTCTGTTTAATAAACCGGGCAAACATGCAAATGAACTCGGTTCGATGCAAAGAGCTGGTCTTGAACCTGGCATGTGGTCCTGAACCTGGCCCAGACTTTAACAGCCAATGGCAATGTTATGGATTTTGCAATGGGTATTCATGAGCAGCGCTCGGTATGCTAATAATTTATAACGCAAGCAGTGTATGTGTGTGTGTGTGTGTATGAATGTGTGTGAATAATGTGTTGTGTGTTTTGCTGGACAGGCGTCGCCATAATTGCCAAAGCAACTTGTTAATGGCTCGACAGCCTCCTTTACATTACTGCAATTGTTGTTGTAGCCGTTGTTATAGCCCTGGCCTTTGTTTATGCTGCACGGTATACAAATTTGATTGAATTGAACAGCGCCATGAAGTATGTCAACGCAAATAGGTCACGGGATAGTCATAACTACAGCTTAAGAGCTTAGCAATAACAACAAACGTGATTAAAAAAAACAAGTAAGAATATTGAAGTCGGGCGTTATCGACTGCGCTGTATAATTATTCTTTATAAAAATTTTGGATTTTGCTTCCTGATATTTGAAAGAAGTGACCAGAAATCGACCTTCAAAAAGAGGGTATTCTAGCGGGCGTGCTCTTAATTTCCATTTTTAGAGAGGTCACCATCTACGTACCACCATTCAGAATTATGGATTTTATCGATTTCCGATTTTAGTTCTTATCGGTTTGTCACGCCCCCAGTGGGCGCACACCAAAAAATCCTAACATTAAAAAAAAAAATTTCAAAAATTTTAAGTATCTAGCTTCAAAAATAAAATATTGGGTTTAAGGGGACAGACGGCGGAACAGCAAGAGGGACATTGCATAAGCCCAATATACTCTTTTCGCTTTGGGAACGAGTATAAAAACGAGGTAGATAACAAAAGGCTAATTCATGCCAAATTTTTACAAAGGCCTAAGAGTTAAATCTTTTATATCTCACAAACATTAACTTAAAAGCTTGCAGAGATTTCAATGTTCTCGCACATCAGATGCTTATTAAATGTACTTAAGATAAATTTTGTATTAATATCACAAAAAAAAACATGTCATTTGTGAACATTAGCAGTAAAATGTATTTATCACTGTCCGTTTTCAATGTGTATGAACAATGTGTCGATTTTGAAAACTATAAAAACTAAAGATAGTTAACCTTATAAACTTGCATATTAATTATAGTTTTTTTAATTAATAATCAAAATAGATATTTATTAATCAGAAGGTCTTGCTAACATATATTACGGATAATATGAGATTTAGGACAGAGTTCTTTGGGCTTATTATTGTGCATGGAACTTGATAAGCAGTACAGATTTCTGGTTCTGAATTTCTGCTTCGGATTTGTTTCGTTGACATGGAATATTTTGGCTTACATTCTTAAAACTTGCAATTTGTACTTGCACAATTTGTGAAATTTTTCTTGTAACTTGACTCGTCCTTGTCTGCAATAATTTTCATTTTTAATTTCCTAATGATGTTGCCGAAATTTCAAGTCTGGCGCTGAGAAACCAGGCGAAACACCAATGGAAAAGAAAACGCCATGACGCTGCACTTTGCTCGCCTGCTGACGCGTCGACGATGGCAACTTGGGGGCAGGCGGACTCGGCCTGACCTTACCAATCCCTTTTAGGCAACATTTGAGGCAAAACTCAGCGCCCCGCATAGCGGTCGCTCTAATGAATTTGCATTTTTTATAAATCCCCATTGGTGTGCTCCAATTTTGTGGCTGCTTTGCCCTCCGCCCAACTGTCAAGCGATTGCACATTTTTTGTATGCACAATGTTGCTGCAAGTTGTTGCAGCAAGTTGTTGTTGTTGCTATTGCTGTTGCTGTTGCTGTAGCTGTTGCTGTTGTTGCGCTGTCCCGGACATTGGCATGCCCACAGCAATGTCGAGAGTGTAAGCGGATACGGAAGTGGACACAAGAGCATGACACAAGTGAAGAATTGATAGACACGCTTGTTGCATTTGACATGTATTCTATGTCAATGCGTGCAGGTAGCATGTGTGTGTATGTGCGTAACTGTAATCCATGGTCGATAAGGGCGCAGTAGGCGTGATATTTGAATGTAGCAGCGTGATTGTCTAAGTGAGTAAAATTGAATGCAAATTTCACTAAAAGCCTACAGTCTGGGAGTGCTTCAGTCCAGCACTCCGCTGAACAAATTTGTGATCATGTACGGGTTTGTATATTTTAAGCGTATTTCATTTCAACGTTTCGCGAAGCTATTCCAAAATCTTAAATAAACATGAAAAAAAGAACAAATATTCATTGTATGTTTTATTATAAATAATGCTGGCCTCTTAAATTATGCAAAATAACAAGCTATATAATTCTTCAACAACACTTATAAAACTTATCGATACTTTCTTAAATTTAAATTTTTTAAATTCATGAAAATATGTTTATTAGTTGTTTTGCTTGTATCGTATTATGATAACTAGACCAAATTTCCAAAATAATTATAATTTTGCTTATTGATGACAATTATCGATAGTATGCTCAAGCTAATGTCTATCAACGAATCGAGTACATATAGGGTATCGCATAATCTAACACAGTCCCGCATACAAAATAAGAGCGTTTACTTGGCTTTCTTCCATGTATGCTAAAAGGGCCGTTCAATATCGCAAATTGGTTGCATGCTGTTGTCGTTTTTACGATCTAACTACTTTATGCTGTTTTTATGCCGTGTTGTGTTGTGTTTGTCTTTGCACACACGTCGACAGCTCAGTTCGACATCGAGCTACTCATTGGGGGCCACACCGATGGGGACCTCAACTGCATTTTGCACTCTGCACTAGCCATAAATCTCAGTCAGCACTTGAGGCAGCACAGAAAGAATGTAAAAAAAACATCACTACTGGCAAAGGGTAAAAAGAAATTCCGAAACTCCTTTGCCAAGTTTTTGTTGCTGATTAGGTTAGAGCAAACGTCATGACCACTAATATGGCTACGTTTTTAACTAGCAAGCGATTTAGGAGTCATAAGTTCAATCAACATTAAATTTAATTAAAATGCTGAAAGCATCCGGCACGCCCACTAATGCAAATCAGACAAAGCAACAAACCAAAGTCAAAAGCATAAAAACACTTCAGCAAATGAAATGACCAAGGGTTGCCCTTCGCATTAAAACGGAAATAATTGTGGTACGAGCACCCTGAAGCGGACTGACGGTCGGACAGCAGCAATAGGAACCACAACAGCTGTGGGCGAATCAACATTTGCACCACTCTTCCCCCTCCCCACTCGTAATTAAGAAGTCGAAGCACAGAGACGCAAAGATGCACTGAAAACAGAATCACAATGGATTGACAGGAAGGTTCACAGGTCTCAGGTCGGACAGCTACTTGCTAAAATTGAACAAAAATCAATTCAAATGCAATAAATGCACCTGCACAAAATACTGTACTGCTTCTTCGCTATTTTAAAAATCGATAAGCCAGTTTTAATTACTGATGGAATGCTGTTTTTTGGTTACTTCTTTGTGAAAATTCGCTTTGCTTATTACTCAAACCTTACACATGTTGTTAGAGTGCTGTTAATTTATCGATAGATACAAAAACTACACAGCACTCGAAAAATCACTAAAATATTGAAGGTGTTGTCAATAATTGTAATTTTCAAAAATATGAAGCTTTTATTTGTTTCAAAATATTCAAAATATTGAAAAAAGTTAAACAATCTGATATCATAATCAATCAAGAGAATGTTTTGGAAGGGTAGTCCAGGTACTTTTCTCAATTTTGAAACGATTTTAAAACTTTGGTTTTGTTTTGGCATTATTCTTAAATAATCATATTTGAAGTTTTGATCTTTAATAATAGCTTGCATACCAAATTTCTCGAAAAGGATACATTTGTGTTGTAAAGCAATTAAGCTTCTCATAATTAACAAAAGTCTGAGAGAAACTAAGTTCAAAAACTTTACTTAAATACAATTATAAACACATTTTTCTCACTTAATGGTCCTAGGTCTAACTCCAGCTATTGTAAAATGAAATAAAATAAATAAAGAGTAAAGGAATTGCAACTTTTTGTGCCATGTTCACTTTCAATTTGGCTTTCATGTCAGCTGCAACAATAGAAAGGCGTAATTGTTTTTATTTTCTGCAGGGTGTTAGAGAGTGAGAGAGTGTGAGAGCGAGAATAAAAGTAAATGGCAACTTTTGCCGCTTTGCAACACTTAACCAAATGCTAGCTAAATTAAACACCTCGCGGCAAAAGCTTACCACCTACACACGTCGCTGTGTGTGTGTGTGTGTGTGTGTGTGTGTGTGTGTGTGTGTGCGAGAGTGTGTGCGTATGCACGTGTGCAACTAATTTAAAAAGTAATTTTTACTTCCGGCATTTACCCAGCTGCATTTAGCAGCAGAACTGCCAATTGTGCCAAGTTGAGACCTGCAGCTTATTGCAATCTGGCTGCCTGCGCCGCGAACGCTTAAAGCAAACACAACGCAAGTAGAGCAAGTTTGTTTGCGCAGCCAGCCAAATCAGAGTAAATAATAATAAAAACGCCCACAGTCAAAGCGACGACAACAGCAACAACAGCTGAGGCAACAGGCAAACAAAAATAGCAACAACAACAACAGCAACAACATTAGCAATGTTCCAAGGATACTTATTTAACGCCACCAAAACTGAGGTGTTTGACTATCCTGTGACGACGCCACCACAGCCGCAGGCGGCACTCAAATGCTTTGTGTTTTCCACCATCTGTGCCCTCCCTCTTCTGCCGGCTGCCAACTCATCCTGTCTTGCTTAATTTGGTGAGCACCCAGCGCATTTCATTAAATTTATTGCCAACTTGCAATTGAATTATGGTAAATCCAATTAATTGCCATTTCGCGACCAATAAATTGTAATCAATTTCAATTGTACAGCGTTGCCAGACAGCCACAACATACAAATTGTTGTCAAATTGTTGTTTGCTTACTTTTACATTTTATTTTATTTGTATATTGTTAATACCGGCTTGGATTTCGTATCCTTAAATGCCAAACTATTAAAACACATCTGCTAAAAGTAGCTATCGAATGCATAAAGTATCTAAAATTGCCTTAAATTGCATTGTTTCCTTTGGTAGTCAAAACTAGTTTGTAGCAAGCCATGAAAACTCTAACATGCCCGCAAAGTCACCATCGAGGACACGTAAATGTTGCTGAGTTAAGTAACCCACAAATGAGATGGTAGATGAGATAATTGCCGAGAAATGGCATGTGTTGTAAGTGAAATAACCATCATAAAACACAAAGGAGAAACTAAAATGATAATGAAGCAATGGAAGACAAGCAAAAGTTCGCTAGTCAACTATAGCTGACTAGGATATACCCTGTGTTTAAGTTTACAGTGACTTTAAAATAATATTGAGTGAATCAGCTTTCATTATTCTCAGAAAGTATTTATTGGTATTTAGAGTCAGATCAAATATTAAAAAAATATCTTCAAATTACTTCAACATTATGTTTTACAAGCGCAAATATTCCATTTCCACATTTTCCCAACGATCCAATTCAGATATTATCTCGCGTTATATATAGCAAACATACTTTTAATTTATGATACACACTTATGAGGACAAAAGATTAGCAACTTGTTTGTGCGCCACATCAGGCTCTCAAGTGTCAAAGGTTAAGCAGACTTAATGTAATAACAGGAATCATCTAAAAACATTCAAATAAGCGCACCGTCTATCACATCATTTACTAATTCGTAAGCCTTGGCTTATGTAAACACACACAGTATGCTAAACGGGAGTGAGTGTGCCACAGCTGTTGAAACTGTGAGAGGAACAGATAAGGTCCCGTAACAATGCAAAACTGGAAGAGCGGGACAAGTGTGAGACATTTAAATATGCAGCTAATCATAAAAATAAAACCAAACAAACACTCAAAAAATAAGCACATAAATGCCATATAACGCATATAAACAAAAATGCGCCATAAAAGCCAAAAACTGAAAATAAACACGGGCGCACAAATGGGCTGAAAAACAACAAGCTGAATAAGAAGAGTACACAGCAGAAGAAGAAGAAGATGTGGCATCAGCAACGCAACATTTCATTTCATAAGCTCCGGCATCTTAATCTTACGGAAATAAACTCGTTGCTAGCGCCCAGTGACTAAAGCCCCCCTCCCCTCCCCTCCCCCTTTCATTTATACACAACACTCACCACTCATCCCCTCATTACACCCCGTTCAACCCGCACATCCACGCACTGCTCTGGGCGATGCGCCATGTTTGAAATTAATTTCATTCACACAAAAATTTTCTCGCGCATACAATTTCATTAAGCAAATATTTTCGTCGCCCAGCAGCGCCCAGCGCTCCCCACCAACACCCTTCACCTTCGCTAACACTGTTTTTGTTTTGGTCGTCTATTTTTTTTTTTTTGCTTTTGTGTACTTTTTTTTGCAAAGTTAACGATGCGCAGCATTTATGCCGTTTTAATGCCGCGAGCGTCGCTCAAATGAGGCGCTCATAAAACATCGCCGGCGCAATAATAGTCAGTGCCACCCCCACGCCCACGCCCATGTCAAGCGACAACGGCAAATGAACAATTAATGCATTAAAAACGCAATGCGAAACATTTGCATGGCCAATAAAAATGGCATTTAATGACAGCTGCGAATTTGCAGCCTCAAATAATCAACATAAAAATAAAAACAGAAAAATGGACAACTACAACAAAAAAGAACTAAATGGTGAGGTCAAATGCAGAAGACAGCGGACAGAAGCCAGCAGACAACGGCAATGACAACACACAATAAAAATGCATAATTGGAAATGAAATATTTCCACACAGTAAAAGAAACAAAAAGGTTTTTAACCCCACGCCCCAAAAACTAAATGAAACACAGATCGTTTTATTAGCTGCAATTTTTCTTAAATAAACAATTGCAATGCAAGTGTGACAAAAAAAAAACAAACAAACAGTTCTGAAATTAATTACAAAAATGTGACATTTTTATAAGATAAAATGCCGTTAAAGCAAAATTCAATAAAAGATTTCATTTTTGTGACTAATTATGCCTATTGAGTGAAAGTTTGTCATCAAAATATACAAGGAACATTCATTTTCACATGCACAAAATCGATAAATAATAAAGTTGAAATAAATTGCAGTGCTAACCAAATTAATTAACATTTATTCAATTTCGTTTCAAATTTAAAATACAAGAAACACAAAACTCTTAAAACGCCAGGCTAAAATTTGCCAAAAACTGAGAGTCAAATACATAAATCGACGTGTTCACATGCAAGCCCAACTTTTTTCGAATGCTATTCGAAGCGAGTGGCGAATCGAATGCACTTTGAATCGAAAGTTTTGAAGTGCATGCGCCTCAACAACAAAAGCAACAATAACTACAACAACATTGACAACAGCAAAATTGCGCTCTTTAATTGCGATTTGGCCCAAAGTTGAACGTAACAGTTTCTGTTGCTGCCGTTTTAATGGCAGATGAAAAACCAGTAAGCACGATGCAATCGGCTCTAACCAACTGTGCAATACTCGTTCACAGTATAAGCGCAGTCGAAAATCAATCTTAACTGTGTTTGCTATTTTCTAAAAATATTGACTTTATAATGCCAAATTGTTGAAGAAGTGTGGATTTCTTTTATCTATTTGCCACGCCCCCAGTGGGGGTATCCAAAAAATCTGAAACCTTTTTCTGAGGCCAGTATATTGTAATATATTTTAATTTCTAAGAATCATTAGCTTCAATAGCAGCTAGAAACAAACCCAATATACTCTTTTCACTTCGTTAACGAGTATAATAAGTGTGGCCAGGGTATAACACGACAAGTAGCAGGCGCTCAAATAAGCTAAAATAAACGGGTGGGGAGGGGAGAGGTAGCGCAGTGTTTGGCGCTGAAATGATTACGCGTTGAAGAGCAGCCCGTAGTTAAAGCCAGCTGGCCACACACACGCGCACTTCTCACAGTCGGACAGACAGACAGAAATGGAGGCGGCAACCGCAGAGCCACAAGGCCGCACAGCCGCAGAGACTTTGGCCAATATTTCAAACACGCGTCGAACGCATTTCCGTGCGGGAAACGGTTACAGCGGAAATGCAACTTTGGCCGTTGTTCAAGCATAACTGTTGTTTATGTTTGCACACGCACACACACTCGGCACGGACAGACACACATGACACGGGGCGTGGCTGGCTGGTTATCAACAAAAGTGCGCCCCGTTCTGAGACACGGACGCAGCTGCGAGCCAGCCAAATAAATTCGTTGCTCTTTTTTTGTATACCCTTGCGAAAGGGTATTTACATTTTATGGTTGACGAAATAAACTGTTTGTTAAAAAGAAAAATTAGGCATAACTTTGCTTTGCACATATAAACGACTCACTATACCGAAATTTTAGTTATATTATAGTTGAATAAATTAATCATTTTATAATTAACTTTCAAAAATTTTCTATATTCAAGCTGTCTTCACATAATATAGGAAATAATAAAGAAAGATATATCGGTCTGTTTAAACCAAAAATCGTATAACTTCGAAGCTTTTCTAGCACATCAACATATACATGCATATAAATATACACTCATATATATGTATATATATATATAATTCAATAAAATTCCATTCAGAGTATTAACTATCCAGTGCCTCTTCCTTTTCAAAGTTTTTGTTATTTTGGGTCAACGGCAGTTACAGTTACAAAGCCTGTTACAGGCCCGTTTACAGACCCAGTTACCCATTACGATACCAGTTAGTTTTGGTCCAATGCTGGTGTCTCGTCCGGCAATTTTTTCTGTTTTCCTCTTTGGGTTTTCAATTTTTGACAGCAATTTTCTTGCCGTTGACAAAAGCCTCACGCAGTAAATTGAGATGGATGAAAGCCAACAGACAGACAGGACCGACAGACAGCTAGACAGCCAGATAGACGGGGCCAGTGGAAGTGAGCTCGTCTCCAATTCTGACTGAGCCAATAAGCGCACTGGGTTTAAAGTAACGGAGCCAGTCCAAAAAAAAAAAAAAAATGCACAAAAGCAAAAGAAACCCTAAAAAATGGTCAAGTAAAATGAAAGCCAAATAAAAACCTTGCTGTTGCTCACTTGCAGTATTTGGCGGGTTGCTTAATTGGTTTGCTTTCGCGAATAAGACAAAAAACAGAACATAAAATCCTGAATAGGTCTAGCCAGCTGTTTCCTTTGGGTCAAGGCAACATGCAACTCCGTGGCAACCAACAAGAAAGCCAAAGAGAAACATTTCTGGAGGATGAGAGCCAACCAAACGGTTTTATTTCAAAATAAGTCCACGCAGTAAAAAAGAACAAGAATTTTCGACTTAAATCAAATACAAGCGCAGAAAAAATCCGATTTAGTTGAAAATTTAATAAATTGATTTCAAGAACCAAATATAAGAATGACAAAAACATAGTCTCTAATTAAGAATGTTTTACGGTTTTTGCAAGAAGAAAAACATTTTTGCAATAAATATTTCATATTTACTTCAAAAGTTCTTTGGTTTATGAAGATTCAAGAACGCAATGAACCAAAGTCAAAAAAAGAATCAAAAATCTTAGTTAAGCTTACTAGAAAAGTGTAACGAAGCATAACGAAGTGTTACGTTCGACTCTTAAGTAACTGAATAGTTTAATTAAAAATATTTTAATTCTAAAAAAGCATATATTAATATCAAATCGTCTCAAAGAAAAATTATGACCATGAACTTGCAAGGAAATGTTTTTTTTCATTTGCTTGTTCCATTTTCATAGCTTTATGGTTATTTCTAATAATATAAGACTAATATTTTTCGCATTCTTTTTATACACACGAACTCTAAATATATATAAATATATATTTGTGTTTGTGTGTGTATTTGCTATTTATAGGATTTGCCTGTGCCCTTTCAATTTGAATCGAGCTTACTGCGAATAATTAAGAGGCATTAAACAAGAGCCATCACGCCCACATGCCGAACTGGGGAAGCTGAAGCTAGTGTTGGCCACTTTATGGTTTTTGGCTCAAACGGTGCAGACATTTTCATTAATTTGCACAATTGAATGATTTTCATTAAATTGTAATTACCCAATATTAATCGCTTTGGCAATTGGCAACCCAATCGACAAGGCGGCGGCAGCCGACTAAATTGAGAAGCTCGCTTTGCTGCCTAAGCGGCTTATGGCTATTGCCCCGCACCGAGCTCACTCTGCATAGGCATCAGTTCCCTCTGTCTCTCTCTCTCTCTCTCTCTCTCTGTCTTTCTCTTTCTTATTCAGCTTGTAGTCGTGCTGATGAGGAAAAGCTGGCTGGAATAGCTTCAGTTGCACTGTTTGTATTTGTCGACTGATTAAAAGGCATGTGAGCGTAGAAATTGTTTAGTTTTCATTAGAAAACGCATTCGGAAAATGCATTGCCAAGCAATTAGAGCAAAGAAAATGCGATAGAAAATAAAAGAAAACGTCTGCAGATTAGCCACCAGCTAAAAAGGTGCAAATGAAAAAAAAAAAAAAAAAAAAAAAAAAAAAAAAAAAAAAAAGAAAAAAAAAAGAAAAAAAAACAAATAAGAAACAATTTTAAAGTACAAGTTTTAATACCCTTTAAAATAGACAAATAAACAATTTTTGTTTTATTGTTGACCACAAAGGTGTATTCAACAATAAGCTATTGATACTACATGATATATTGGTTTTTGTATAAAAACTCTGTTTTCGATCAATATTTGTTACAACATTTTTTAGAATTTTAAAACTTAGTTGGGTAAAGATAAATTTAAAATATAAAAAATAAATATAAAAATTGTTTCCATATGGTCAATTCTTTAAAGAAAGTTATTGTTAATGAGCTTGGTTAAGAAATCCTTAGAAAAAACAAGTTCATGCAAGATTCTTACCTTGGATCGATTAGATTTTAAGTATTTTTACTTAAATTTAATTTAATAGGCAAACTGGATTCGACTGTTGCATATGTTTTATGCGTCACAGTTTTTGTGACAAAACGACAATAAGGAAAATAAAATGCAACTAAAGCAAGCAAATATCTGGAGGCGGGTCGGTGGGGCGTGTGTGTCTTGGCAATTAAGAACGTCACTGAGCGGCAGCTGCCACTGAGTTGCTTAAGTGTGCGCTGCATATTTTAAGCTGCCCCTCCTAAGCCCTCCGCACACCACTGTGTCGGCAAAGGCGGTCAAAAGGCCGTCAAGTGTCGTGCCAAGTAACAATTTGCAACAACAAGGTGCAACAGCAGCAACAACTACAACAACAACAATAACAATGGCAATAATTCAGTTCAAGTGCACAAATGTGTTGCACATTTCGCATGCAGCTGCAATGTGAATGTTTTGGGCGTACTACCCGGGGCGTGGTCAGGTGCGAATATTGCCGCAGGGCTGACAGCTCGGACAGCACGAAGGTCTTTTCATTTCAAGAGGTTTTTCGAGTTGCAAATAGCAAGAGTTCCAACCGACAGAGAAAGAAGAAAGCTAAGGCGAGAGACAGAGAGAGCGAGCGCGGTGGAGCTGAATAAGTTGCAAGCAAGAAGAAGAACTCGCAACGGCAAATCTCTGCGTCTCTTGAGAGTCGAAAGAGAACGTAAAACAGAGATTAACACAATAAAACTCAAATAGAGTAAACAATTGGAATGGGGCCAATAGCACTACAGATAAGTATGTGCGTAGAAACTTAAAAGAAAAAAGAAAAACTATCTTCGAGGTGATGAGGATTTAATTTCCTTGCAAACATATATGTATATGTATGTGTGCAGAAGACGACCGCTTCATACATACACGGAAAAAAATCTGATTAAATTGAAATGTTCGAATGAACACGAACTAAAATTTTAATTTTAATCTTTTATATTATTTTTTATGTATTGATTTTTAAAAATACATTTCACTTCGCAAGCACTTAACTCGACACACTTAAGTTCAAATTTGAATTGGTTCAAAATAAACTTTCTTATTTCAAGTATTTTTCACTTAAATAATAATAATAAACAAGTAAGAACGTTGCAGTCGGGCGTTACCGACTGCGTTATACTCGTTCACGTTCGTAAATATTGATATTTTAAAAAAATTCGGTATT
>SCDT01002470.1:0-16154 GCA_004143765.1 Drosophila melanica | reverse complement strand
TTAAAATGCAGATACAAACATTTAGTATTAACATAATATTAAATTACACATTAATTATACATTGAAATGAGCTTTTCACAGCTTTTCGTCCTGTTTAATTGTTAAATCAAATTTCAATGCAGAGTCAGACCATGCAGGTCAAATGTTAAAAATTGGCCAATGAAATTTAGCAAGTGTTAATGCAAGAAATTTACATAGTTGAATTTATGCATATTGAATTTCACAAAGACTAATTATTTCGTCCTGATCAAAAAAATATACATGCGATTGACTATATATATGGGATTGGATGTGCTTACTTCTTCCTGTTATTTCTTTTAATTCAGTGTATTTAAAGTTGGCGTTTAAGGTAGTCCGCGCTGACATGTATGCCAAGATTTAAAAAAATACTAATCAAGAATATATATAGTTATACATATATGATAGTTACACATATTTCGTGAGAAAATTATAATACGCTCAGTAAATTTCAGCTTGGAGCTGAGACAAATCAATTTACCGCATTAATAATTCAATTAGTCTTAAATACCCGCTAAAATAAACTTTTTATTACATATGGCTTAAATTCATTGGCCAGTTGACAGTTGACAAATGTTTAAATACCTGTTCTTTTCGTATTTGCTTTACGTGCTCCTAGTCTACGCCAATGGCAAAATGCGACGAAAGAAAATAGGTAAAATTTATATCAAACAAAAACAATTTTCCAACACTCTAGTACTCTATATTATTCCCAGTTTGTGATGAGCTGGGCATCTGTTCAAAAAACTGCGCAGTGCAAATTGAAAGCAACTTTACATGTCCAATGAAAACGAAGTGTTGTGTGGGATTCAAATAAAAATATTCATAAATACTGTTAATATTGTGTGAAATATCCGATATATATACGACTTAATGTCTAATACAATAGTTGTTTATTTTTCATTAATGAATGTTAATATTTGCACCTATGTAACCAAAATAAATACAATCTTTATATCTTATATTGCAAATTATGATTTGTTTGGCTAAATATCCATCTTACTGATGAACGAAAAAATCAAACTTATATTTTGGCCTATTTATATCCTGAACCCATTGAAAATTGTTAGGGAATCGGGGTATTAGTGTATTTCCTAGTCGGGCGGCCTCGACTAGAAACTTGTTTGATTGAAAACGTTTAAACAACGCTGTAGTTCAATAGCCTGCAACAGAAACAACTATTTGCTATATATTTACAACTATATCTGTCCAATTTCAAAGTTCGAATCGCGAAACTATAGTTACAATTTTAAGATAGTGTGAAAAAATCATTAAGTGAATTTAGATAATTTAATTAACAACTTAAAAGCGGTCAGTGGGCCTCAGATTTAGTTTTGCAGTGTGAAACAAATTAGTGAATTCACGAATGCTTAGTTTCACTTCTAACCCAATTAATCGTAGTCATTTGTAATAAAAGGCCAGGAACAAACAGCAGCAGCTTAGTTGTTTCATCGCTCAGCACAATGAAGACACCTTACAGCGGTAATAAAAAGAAATCTTCTAGCTCAGTGATTATTTAAAATAACTTGAATATGTTCTACAGTGATATTCCTAGTGCTAAGCACCTCATGGATTGCCATAGCGAATAAGACAGTCTTAGAAGAGACTGGGAACACAACGAAACCAGGTACAGGTGCACCGTCAACGTTGGGATTGAGTGTGGATCAGTATTCGGAGTCATCTTTCACAGATGAGGAACTGGAAGAAGCGTTGCTTAGGGAACTTGACGACGAAAATAAACTAGAGTCCGAGACTCGACCGACCAAGAGAGATCCCCAAGCACACAAAAACCATTTGGCCACACGTCAAAGTCATCTTCATTACACTCCACCAGCCGGTCCAATGCCATATTACGCAGCACCAGTTCCCATGCCATATGCCATGCCATATTCCCAGTGTCCCTACTCCCAGCCCATGCCCAACTACTACCCCGTGCCTATATATCCACCTTACCCATTCCCAGGCTTCAATCCCAATCAATTGACCAGCCCTTCCAACGTCATAAAGACAGTCGATCCTGCGGACACCACGGAAGTAGTCAACGTCGACGAACTGCTCAAGTTTGCCAAAGTCTGGAATGTGACTAAGAATACCACGGACACTAATACAACGGTTGCTGTAAAACCACCTAAGCGGCTAATTATCAGTAACTGGATCAAAAACAAGGCAATCAGGAAAGCGAACAAAATTGCACAAAAACAACAAGAAACTGTGGTTGCTGTCTCATAAAAGAAAATGTGCAAAGATCCAATAACTGTTTAATTATGTATCTATCAGCAATGGCTTTTTATTAATTTATTTATTTATGTTTGTTAAAAAAAATATAAAGAGAAATATAAAAATATAAACCGTCTGTCCGAGCGCAACATTCTCTACGCTATTGAAGATAGAAGCTTGAAACTTCCGTCCTCTTCAGACAATGTGTTAAGAATCTTGTACCACGCCCACTGGGAGGCTGACAATTTGATTGCAAATCGAAAAAATGTGAATTTTTAGCACAACTTTTAAGATAGCGCCTGCCAATTTGGTCGGTACATNTTCGATTGTCGATACTCAAATTAAAATGCAAATCGTTAAAAGGTAAATATGAACGACTATAAAAAAGTAAATCTGTACAGTTTAAACACAAAATCCACCGCTTTTTCCAAAAAAAAATAATAAAAAAGTTTTCCTTTAAAATGCATAGATTTTCAATGTAGAATCAATGTTATTGAAAAATAATGACCAGAATGCCATCAAACATTAAAATCGGTTTAGTTTTGGCAAATTTATGGGTGTTTCAAATATGAGACCTATGGGTCCTATAGCTTTACATGTCAAAATTTTTCTTAATTTTGCCATGATTTTTGACAAAAAATTTGACCCCCTCAAAATCACGTTAAATGTTGTTTTATATACTATTTGTGGCCAGAAAAATCGATTAAGAATNAATTTTGCCATGATTTTTGACAAAAAATTTGACCCCCTCAAAATCACGTTAAATGTTGTTTTATATACTATTTGTGGCCAGAAAAATCGATTAAGAATGCAAACTCGCAATTTTAAATTTTGAAAAAAAAAATTTTTTCGAAAATTATAAGGGGGGAGTACATGCTATTTTCAAGAAAAAAAATCAAAAAATTTTCTTTTTCAAAAATGCATAGATTTTGAATATAGAATCAATGTTAATGAAAAATCATGAACAGAATGCCATCAAACATTAAAATCGGTTTAGTTTTGGCAAATTTATGGGTGTTTCAAATATATGACCTATGGGCCCTATAGCTTTACATGTCAAAATTTTTCTCAATTTTGCCATGATTTTTGACAAAAAATTTGACCCCCTCAAAATCACGTTAAATGTTGTTTTATATACTATTTGTGGCCAGAAAAATCGATTAAGAATNCTCAAAATCACGTTAAATGTTGTTTTATATACTATTTGTGGCCAGAAAAATCGATTAAGAATGCAAACTCGCAATTTTAAATTTTGAAAAAAAATTTTTTTCGTAAATTAATAAGGGGGAGTACATGCTATTTTCAGAAAAAAAATCAAAAAATATGTATTTTCAAAAATGCATAGATTTTGAATGTAGAATCAATGTTAATGAAAAATCATGAACAGAATGCCATCAAACATTAAAATCGGTTCTGTTTTGATAAAGTGGCATAATTTATGACAACAAATTTGACCCTCTCAGAATTGTTAAAAGCTTTGACATGTAAATATATTAACTTGATAAATTATACACAAAGCCATGCTGCTCATATTAAAAGAGTTAAATACCAAATGAAGTAATCATAAAGTATGGGCTTTTTGTAACATACTTTTAGGCAGCTCTAGTTGGCTCTCTCATTGTGGCTTCTAATTTGGCTCATAAGCCAAATCGGCTGGCACCCAATGCTGGCCGTTGGAACCTGGCTGGCGACGCATTTCAGTTTAGTTGGTGCTCAACAGTCACCGCCAAACGTTTGCCACTCACCGCGTGTTGTTTGTGAAACAACAACAACAACAGCTGCTGCTGTCACAAGATAAACCCAAAACAGTAAGGCCCAAGCCAATCCCACGCCGGGGCAAAAAACAACGACTGTAAAAGTGAAAGACGCGAGTCGCCAGTAATTTGACAAGATTAATTCTGAATATGAAATTCGGGAAATTTGTTGCTGTGCAAGCAAGCGAAAGTAACTTTTAATACAACAATTCCAACAGCAGCAGCAACAACAACTGCTAATTAGACGTCACGCAAGAGCAAAAGTGCGAGCCAAAAGAATGCGTTAATTTAATAAAAGTGTGTGTTTCTGAGTGTGTGTGTGTGTGTGTGTGTGTGTGTGTGTGTGTAATTCAATCAAAATTTATGAATGCGCATCAGTATTCGCCGTTAGCTGTAAGTAAAAGCCAAGGCGAGATATTGACTCTAAATGCAAATATTTGACCCAGTTTTAACTGCAACCGACCAACTGACTGCAATGACTGGCCAAAAACAACAATAATAAAAAAAACAGCTGCCAGGCTGCCCGTTGAGGCCAAGGCTGATTCCCAACAGCTTCCACCAGCGTTGGCCTTTCCGCATTTCATCCAACAACAAACTGACAAAAAAAACCTGTTCGCCGGCTTTTGTCTGCTGCATTTCTCCTGCACAAATTACCAGCGTGTGCATGTAAAAGTGAAATTTGGTGCGTTTGCCACAAAAATAAAAGGCATGTGGCAAGTGGCAAAACTCTGCAACGACTTAATAAAGTTCTGAATGCCAGTTTTATTCTTAGCTTGTCTAAGCTCGCTTGAGTTATTAGCGCATGCCAGATGAGCATCGCAATACGCTCTAATACACAACAGCAACAGCAACAAGTACAACAACACCAACAAAATACCTTAGCGTGGTATCAGACTAGCAATTAGTTGGCCATAAACAGCTGGGGTGCCATTCAGTATTTTGTTGTTAAACGCTAAGAAGCATTTACACAAAGAATGTTCTTTCTTCCATGTTTAAGAACGACAACTGACGTAAAAATAGTTTTATTTTTTCGTCTCATACATTCATTTACAATTTTATGCGGATTTGCATTTGTATTTTTATGTAGTTTATTTTATGGAATTAAAAATGAATCGTTCTGCCTATTAAATATTTTTGCACAAATATTTGGTATGAAGAAAAAATTAAATGTAAATACAGCTTGGCCGTAAAAAGTATTCAGAATGTCGACAATATTAACTATCAAGAGCCAGGGTTTTTTTTTTGAGATAATGTTATTCATATATTCAGATGGTTTACGGTTAAAATTATTTTAATAACAATTGTATTAAGCATCAAAGAGAAGAATAAATCAATAAATACAGATTTGGTGCAAATAATTCAATAAAACAAAAACGTATTTACATAAACAATTGAATAATACTCAAATTACAATTCAATGGCAGCTGTAAAATATATATATATATATATGTGTATATATGCAAATAATTTATTGCACAGACCAAGCTTATAATTATAAACTGATTCTGAAGAAACATATAATGTTTCACTTTAAGCCACAACATGGAATATTATTGAATCAAATTATTAAAATTACAAACAACAAAATATATAATTGCTTACAAAATATATTTTATTTCAGATAAAGGTAGCAAGAAAGACAAAGATATATAAAATAAAAATAAAATTGATATTTTATTCATTTCATAAACAGTATAACATTTAAATATCAACTCTTTTGCCATGTTTATAAAGAAATTTAGTAAAATTGAAAACACTAAAAACTAGAAGAATTTAAATTGATTTGCTTGTGGTAAATGCCTAATGGACTACAAAATGCCTTCACGAATGAAATTGCTTTAATACCCACCCTTCCTCCCTTCCCACATTCCAGCCCACCGTAAATGTATCACAACAATAGATTCGCATTGGTAATGTGCGATTTGTGTCGCTGTTGGTTTTTATGGTCGGTTTATCAACACGTTTTTGCCGTTTGGCTTCACTTATCAAAACAAAAAGATTCCAAATAGTATATATATACAGATATAGATATACGCGTAACAGCGAATAACATTAAATGCGTTGCACTCGCCTGCACATAAATGTGGTTGTAAAAATTAAGCCAATCTATTTGTGGCTTAATAAGCCATTAGTAAGTCGAGTTGGTTAACCGCAACGAAAGTGAATTTGCTTTTGCTTACTTTAAAGCTAGATTTCTCTCAAAAGCAAATAAAAACCACAAAAAAAATCAGGCAAAACTTAGACAGAGTTTATAAAAATATTTGCACGCTAAACGCGATCGGCTAACAAATGGGCCTCAGCCAGACAGACAGTCGGAAAGACGGACCAAAAGATAGACGAACTCTAAGATACACGCATGAAGTGAAATTAAAAATCTATAAGATGCATGGCCTGAACACGCGACCAGTGCTAAAACCGAAAGTTGGCAAGTGATTAAAAATACCAAGCACACACATTTTGATACAATATGATTACAAGATTAAACACAGATATTTTCTCAGAGATTAAATTCAGACAAATTTTTTTAGGATTTGCATAACAGACAGTGAGACATGTTAAGCCAAACTTGACATACGTCTGGCAGTTGGATTCTGTAGCAGTTGTTGCTGCTGTTTTGTTTTTGTTTTTTGTTTTTGCTGTGGCTTGAATAAAAATTGTCACATAAAAATGCAATAAAATCTCTCACTGAAATGCTGCCCGTACGCAGTGCAAAGCGAAAGCTTGTTACCAAATTAAATATGTCAGCAGTTTGGCCGTTTTTCCAGCCAAGTGTCATTATGAAAGATTTAATGAAATCATTATGCCAGAGCATATTAAGTGAAAGCCAAACAAAAAATCGAGTGTAATCCACTATAAATAACACATCTTATATAAGCATGGCAATATGTGTGTACCATGAAGAGCCACAAATCACGCAATGTTCTAGTTTTTTCCATGCTGTCATCTTGGGCGCTAATCTCTGACCGCTCTTGGTCAGGGCCCGCCAACCGTTAGCCGTGGGCTTTAGCCTGAAACCAAAACAAAGCCCAAAACTACAACAAAAAGAAAACATGTAACTATCCGTATGTAACTTTAAGCTAGTGTACGTACTTTGGTTTGTTCTGTTTGGCTTGGAAACTTGTTTCTTGACCATTATTTTGATGACAGTTTTTTTGAAATGCTTTATGGCCGTTTCGTGTTTGATTACATAAGTCGCAGCGGTAGTTTAGAAGAATGTGTATTTAATACGAAATGACATAAACGCAATCGCAGCTGCAGCTCAAAACACATGTTGTTGATAACTGCGTTGCGCATACGCCGCGTGGTCGCCGCACAACAAACGAGCTCATTAAATAAAAAAAATTATATCGTAATAATAATACAACGCATAACTCATAAAGCAACCATCTGCAGCTGTGTGCGCAATTTAATGTAATTGATTTTCTTACAGTAGACGCTACATCAAACAGTGTGAGCTAACACACACACATGTGTGTGTGTGTGTGTGTCTGTGTGTGAATATGCAAAGCACATTAAGTGGTGATCAATTAGGGCAAGTTGACAAATTGGCATGTCAAATTAGGCAGTGGCTAAATCAATAATAATCACAAGTGTAATGAGCAAAACAAGTTGACGATTGAACTTTAACGGTATTCACTATTGGGTTCTCCACAAAAAAAAAATAAATAAATAAATATGTTACTAATGAGACTAAAACGTGTTTCTGACCATTAATCGATGACTTATTCAATTTGTCCATTAACGAGGCAATTAATTCGATTTTATCTGTTCAGAAAGCATTCGAAGAACTTTTTTTACAAGCCACAACAAAGCTTGTTAATTCTGTTAAATTATGTTGATGGCCGTTGACACAGTGGCCTATTGTACAAATACATGTAATTTCCAAAATAACCTCTACAATGTTTTGCCGTTTATAGGAAAAACTCGTTCAAGGCGAATCTTAAATAGCCGTGAAAAGCGCAGGCCGCGCAGCATCAACTGGCAACCCAACAGGTAGACAAACTGCTCTTGAAATAATCACAAATAACTGGAAAACGTAAACAAAGCTAAACAACTTTCAGACAACAGCAACAACAACGCAACGAAACTGGCGAGCAACAAACAGCGGCGACTACAGTTAGCTGCGACGGAAGAATCCCAACAAAGTAATTCCGCGTGCGACCAAAGCAGAAGCAACAGTAAACGCAGTCAATGCAATGCAGAAACTGAACGAAGTAAGCAACTGAACGAAAGTTCGGCACAAGTGAGAGCGAGAGCGCGCGTGAGAGCTCTACCGACCGGCAGCTTAGCCGCGCCATGATCTTGACTGGAATTGCGAGCGACACATTCAGTTGTCGTTCAGACGAGCACGCATGCGCACGCTGTTAAAATTTGAGGCGTCAATTAACTATAAATATAAGCCACGAAAATACGCGGTAACCGTTACGCCGTAGGCGTGTCTCGCGCATACATAGATGAAGTAATTGCAGCTGACCGCGACAACTTCGAAGCCTTGTTTAAGTTTCGGTCTAAGCAAAGCAAATAGAAAACGTGCTAAATGCAGCAGCGAAATTGCAAACAAGACGAAAAAAAAACGGAATAACAAAAAGAAAGCCAAGTTGCGCGTGCCACGCACAGGCCAAAGAATTTGTGAAAACCAATAATACAATCTACAATAGTAGCAACAAAATGTCGTTGTCAAAATAGTGGAAATTGTGTTTGCGTGTTAATCGGGTTTTGTGCGGAACAGAAAATTGATTTCGCCCATTAAAGTGACAACAGTTGTTTATATTGTTTGGTGGCCCTGCAACCTCTTCGCCTCCCTGGGCACAAATAATTGGCCACAGCCAGTCGAGCGCAACCAAATATATAAATAGCCCAAGACAGCCAGATCGCCTGGCCTGCAATTAGCCGGGCTAAAAGGTGCAAATCGAAAATGAGCAACCTTACTGCGAACAGAAAACAGACCGCGTACCATAATTGGCCCACAAGTGAGAGCCGCTGCACATCCTCAACGCGGCGCATTAGAAATCGCAAGCGCTCTCGTTGCGACATGGCCAAT
Organism: Drosophila melanica; assembly: GCA_004143765.1. Lineage (NCBI taxonomy): Eukaryota > Metazoa > Arthropoda > Insecta > Diptera > Drosophilidae > Drosophila > Drosophila melanica. The sequence continues at coordinate 7,124 of SCDT01002470.1, read as the reverse complement.
AGCACAGACAACCGCCCGCGTTGGACACTGCTCGCCATGCTCCTCTGCCTCATCCAGTGCGCCAGCTTGGCAAGCGCGGATGAAAGTCGCTCGATGTCCACAACACCTCTAACACCTGCTCTTGCCACAGAGGTGGCTGCCGCAGCAACAAGCACAGAATCTTCAGCAGAGGCAACGACAACTGCACCAACCCAGGAGGATTGGCAGCCCATTGTGAACGCCACACGGGCGCCGCCCAGGAAGCCGCCAAACGGAAGCGATTCGCTGCTGCTGCGCATTGCGCGCAGCTTTTCCAGCGGCAACGAGTTGTGGGACGGCATCATTCGCGACTGCTACCTGAAGCCCGACATGTCCTGTTTTCAGAAGAATGTCTACAGCTTTCTCGATGGCGCCCTGAATAAGCAGGATGTGAACATAACGCAGCGCTTGAAGCTCTACAAGAATCAGGTGCAATACGAGCCGGAGCGACAGCAGGAGCCGACGCCAGAAGAGGCACGTTCCGGTAAGTCTTGAGTTGGCAACACGTAGAGAACATTATGAACAACTTAAAAGAATTTCCAAAACAATTAAAGTCATTGCACATTCTAATTTTGCAAATTTTGCACGTTGTTTAGCTTTATATATGGTCCCAAAGACAGCCAAGTGCGATTTCTTCATAAACTAAAAGTTATAAAAAGCACTAAAACGAAAAAGAAAGAATTTTGATATTTATTTCAATTAAAAGTTTGGTTAAATTACAATCAAAGAAAATATGTTTTAAAATTTCAATCAAGTTCAAACTGACAATAAACATTTAAATTTAAGAACTAATCAGAGTTTATTAACTTTATAGAAGGAAAAAATCTATGGTTAGTTCTTAAATTAAGTTTTAGTATTGCAAAAATCAGTAAAGTCTACTACTATATCGAAACTCCGATTTACGGAATTTATTTCTTGATCCAAAACTCCTATTTGAGGCTTAAAAGTTATACTTTCACTAAGCAATATATTATTTAATATTATTCGTTTAAGCTAATTGATTCTTAGTTGGATTTTAAATGTATTTATGCTTCATCCAAGATTATTTATACAATATAAATAAACTTAGCCAAAGTTGGGCATTTTTAAATTAATAAAAAAATTCTTAAATTTCATTTTAATTTGAACATTTTAAATTTAAGTATATATTAGACACTGGAAACTTAAACTTATCATTAAATTAGGTAGAAACTGAATTGGATTTAAGACCGGCTTTTTTTACTGATTGTATCAAAAATCTATTTAAACATATCTGCTAATAAAACTTATGTGGAGCTCTTGCGTAATAGCCTCAAAGCAGCCCTTGGCTCAATTCGCTTTCGTTTGGCTTGGAATTTTTTGTTTGGCTTTTTTCAAGCGTCTTGTGAGCTGTTTTGTGAACCGTTTTCACATCTCGTTCAGCATTCGATTCTTTGCATTCGTTTTGCTTACCATTTGCCTGGCACGTTCACACTCACGACTTTCACTTGCCGCGTTGTGATTTGATTTTTACGTATTTTTAGTGTAAAGAAATAAAATAAGCAATACAAACACACACACGCACACACACACACACACACTCGACGCTCATGCATTTGAGTCATGGCGCTGAGCAGCTGATTTCTATGGCTAATGCAACAATCAAGAAAACCATTTAAATAGTATTATGCAAGATTTCTACACAAGTCTCCATCTTTAGACAACTTTCGTTAGCACAGAACTGTCAGTTAAGTTTTCATTTGAATTTTTCGCATCTGATTTTCATTTTAGCCACTTTTCTCTTTTTCTGCAGCGAGTCCGGATAGCCCCATCGAGGAAGTGTCCAATGCGCTGTATGACAAAACGATCAAATTCGCAATGACACACGATGTGGAACTCGATCTGCCCGAAATCGTTTTCAATGGCGCCACATTTCGGATCTCGCCGCGCTCCATCGAAGGCAACGGGGTCATTGCCAAGTTGGAGCTCATACCCAAGCAGCTGGTCCAGGCGCGCCTGGCGGGCACCATGATCAAAAAGAAGATACGTAAGTAAATGGACACAAAAACATACATATTCATACACACTAATCCAATAACTGGAACTGACAAGTCTGGACACAAACAGCAAAAAATGAACAGAAAAATTATAAATAAAAAAAATTAATTGAATGCAACTTTCGTTTCCTTTAGAAAAATTTCTACGCAACAAATTGCTGCTATCGTTCATTGCCTTGGTGCTCATTATTAAGATCATCAAAATCAAGTTATTCTGGTTGCTGCCCATTGTGATTGGCGTTGGGGCGGCCAAAAAGTTGCTGCTTAAGTTCCTGCTCTTCCTCTTCCCGGCCTTAACGCACCTATTTAAACTGTGCTCGTATTATCAGCAATCGTATCACGGCACCAAATATCATCATCATCATCATCTGATCAATCACCATCATACGGTAAGTACTGACCAGATAACTCAGATATATGCCTATTCTCTCTTTTATGATTTCATTTTGCTATTAAACTTGCCGCGCACGGATTTATTTTTTGTTTGTTTGTCGTTTTTGTTTTCGGGTTTTGTTTCTCGCTAAATGTTTTGTGTGAAATTTTATTGAAATACAAAAAGATACAATTTCTTTTTGTCTATTGTTTTGTTTTTTTTTGCTGTCTGGTTTATTTATGTTATTTATGCCAGACACGCCCATTATTTTGCTTTATTAATACACGCATAACGCGACTAGCAGCTCTTCAAAGAAAATTAAACAAGTACATGTCTGACACATGAAAACTGAATTTTGGCTAATTGAATTTCGCGACCAAAAAAATAATTTAAGAAACTCAAAGATGCGCTGGCTTCAACTTAAAGATGCCGCACACATGCACGCACGCACACACACACACAGAACAGAAAGAAAGAGGCGAAAATTCCATAACTGCTGCTTGACATTTCATCAACGGAAATCCTGTTATTCATTCATAGCTCAAATGAAATGCTGTCTCCGCCAAGGATTAGACTCTCACACACACGCACACTCGTTCGTATATGAATGTATGTATATCGTATACACATGCCACCAACTTGTCCCGCTGGCAACAACAATAGGCTCAGATAATTGAGGCTCTGGCATAAATTTCACTTTCAATATATATATATATATATGTTCCGAATTTGATTTAAGCCAGCAATTGAGTTAGACTTGGATAACTGCCGATTTGTGCTAAAATTAAACAGATTACGGGTGGCTTTTAGGCATATTGATTAGTTAAGCGTTATTAAAAAAAATAAAAATGAGAGAAATTTTTTGCTTCGCCTTAATAATTTACAACATATTTTAAGAACTCCATAGTAGATATCCAAAAGCTTTCCCGCATTATCTTTAAGCTCACAGCCACATGATTTAAGGTGCATAAGGAGCCAGGTATCCATAAATTAAATTATGTGGCATTCGCCATTCTAATGCATACGGCAGCTCGTATATTATTATTATCTCGGCTTTAGCGCCCAACTTTGCCTGTCGTAATTTGAAGCGCCTGTCATCTGTTAGTGATGTGCCAAAATTGTCACCATTTCTCTTCTTCTACTTCTTCTTCTGCTGCTTCTTTATTATTTTTTTTCCCCCCAAGAGCTGGCAAAAGTTGTATCCTTCACGGCAAGGAGTCCCTCACACGTAAAGCAACTAAAAACTGAAATATATGACACAAATTGAGACGAAAACGAGCTGCGCATGTAAACAAGCATGTGACATACGAGACTGCTCGACTAGTAGATGCCCTTGAGTTCGATTTCAAAAGAAAATATTTTTCAATAATTAGTAAATATATGTGAGCTATAATATTACATCCCTTCTTTCCTATTATGCAGAAAAATATGATGCTTAATGAACAAACAAGGTTATAAAATTACTCCCAGTTTTAAATACCCTTTCCTTTTTGCAATTTTTTAAATATGTTTATTATGCAAGGGTATATTTTAGGGATAGATATTTACCGCTGTGTTTGTGATGGGGTAAAATAAGTTGCAAATAATTATAGTTAGTTAGTTTTTTTTTTTTAATATATTCGTGGGTGAATTAATATTCCGGAATATGTGTTTAAATCTGTGATTATTTTTATATTAAATTATAAAAAGTTTGTATCTTTTACTTGAGTTACTTTAAAAGGCATGCATTAATTTTTACTAATGCAACTTTAAATTTTTAATTCAACATTCAATTATATAATAATGGATTCTATATAGCTGGAAAAAAACAAATATTGATCACTATTTATTTTAAATACCTTTACAAATCCCAATGTCACTGTTTTGGATCAATATTGTTGTGGCGGGGTTTATATCAAAAGCAGCGTGCACAAAAAAAGATTCTCAACTGTGTTTTGTCTGGGAATTTGTTGCTTTCTGTCACACATATCTCAGCAGCCGTTCGCGCATTTATCATGTACGACAATTTAAAAGTCATTGAACTGAACCGAAATCAAACTCAGCACTCGTCGAACCAAAATAATGCGCATCTTTTCGCAAGCGAAGCTATAAATAGTCCAAAGCACAAAGGGCAAACGAAATGTGGCAAAAAAAACCATCAATAAATCTGTTCAACAACAAACTTAAAAGTATATAAAAAAAAAATATGTTTAATGTACCGTAGTGCCACTTAAACAAGTATTTGTGCAATTTAAGAACTGGCTTTAATATGCTCTCACTCTATCTCTCTATCTCTCTCTCTCTTTTTTTATTCCTTCTCTCTTTGTGTGGCTTAGGTGGTGCCGCCTTGGCACAGCGGGGAGCATCACTCAGCGGTACCGGAAATCATCTACACACATCCACCCAAGGGTCACCCCTCAGCCTTTCTGCACGGTGCACCCGTGCACGAGAGCTATGGTCCTGGGCCAGGATACGAGCACTTTGAGGGCGCTTGGGAGAACAGCGGACCGGGACTGGGCTCTGAGTAAGTTGCAGCCAGCAAATAATTTAAATGTTTTGTGTATAACTCTGTCAAATTTCTGTCTCTAAAACACACACACACACACACACATTGCATCACATTTGAAACACACAACTTTTTCACGTATATATATAGATATATAGGCGATATAAATCGCGTTGCACAAATTGGGGAAAATTCGAATTACTTTAAGCCAAACACAGCAAACGATGCGAACGAGCTACATGCCTGGGGCCTGGGCACCACACAGACATACATCAAACCGCCCACGCAACAGCAGCAGCAGCAACAAAAACAACAACAACTACAACAACAGCAACAACATCAGCAACAGCAGCAGCAACGTTACACCCACAATCAACAACAAAGGCCGCCCACACAACAACAACAACAACAGATCAGTTATCAAAAAGCACAAGCCTCTAGTCACAATTTAAATAAATATCAAAGCCTGGACAATCAAAGGTATCAACTGCCCAAGCAAAAAAGCACAAGCGCACACGCACACACACACACACGCACGCACACACACCTGCCCTAACACACAGCTAAACTGAATAAACACTGTAATTACCCAACTTGCTAGACTAACCGAATGCAAATGAAAATTTCAACAAATTTGCTTTAACCAACAAAGAAAAAGATAAAAAAAAACATAACCAACATCAACAAACAATTAAAACTTTTCCGGCTGTGGAGCACCTCTAATTAACATTCACTTTTCTATATGGCATGCCATTTTGCAGCTCTCGACCGGCATTTGGACAGCACAGCCCGGTTTATGTCGCAGCGCCGGGACAAGGATTCGGACCCGGACAAGGACAAGGACAAGGACCAGGACCAGGACCGGGCCTCACAGCCGCTGCTCAAATTGCCGCACAATATGAGCCAGCGCGCAACAACAACCGTCAGCAGCAACATCAGCAGCAACAACAACAGGAGCCACAACTTTCGGTATGTACAGCATGTGACAACAGTGTTAATTATGTCTAAATCTGGCTGTGATGGAAACGAGAAAAATGTTTTATAAAGTTTGTCGCATAACGAAACTCAAATTAAATTACCACTTTAGCCTTTTTGAGAATATATATACAATTTCCAGTAGCTTCTATTAAAATTGTAGAAATTAGGGCAATTGGCTAACATTGTAATAACAGTCTTTAATTTATTATTGCTATTAATATTTTACAAAATTAGCATCAATATATCTACGTCCCATATTATTCATATATTTTCTAATATAAAATAGGAATTGCAGTCATCTGTCATTCCGTGCATCCGAATCGATTCCTTACTAGAATATGGTTGCGATATCTTGGCCAAAAGACATAAAAGCCAGTTTAATGTATTATACGGCTTGCCTATTAATTTTAATTAATATTAAGCTGCTTTTATAAAGCACTAACTATTTTTTTGGTCTTCAGCTAAGACAAAAATTACGTCCATAAACTGAATCGGAAATTTCGCAATTGTGATCACGTTAACATATATATATATACACTCATTTATTTATTTATACCTAATATACAAACTGCTGCCAACTTGTTTATATAGACAAATGTGTTTAAATGCATAATTACTGCAAAAGCACTAAGGATGATTGAGAGATGGCTTTGCTCTCAAAATCAATAGCATTAGGATTGACGTTAACAGGAGGGGAGAGGGGGCGGGGGTAGCTGTGGGACAACATAATCAATCAAGCAGCGGTAGTTTCACTTCGAGACAGTGCACTGTCTAGACTGTCGCTTGGGCTCCGAGTGTTTATTGACACTTTTTGCAGAGTGTAAATAGTTTTTCCTAGTTACAGCTGTTTATTTGTGCCTCGTCCCCAGCTCTGTCCAGTCCGCCTGTTTGGCATCGCCTTGCAAATTGCATTGTCGTGAGCCGTTTAAGTGCTATGCACACATTTTGCTTAGCTGGACTGGGTCACTGGCAGTTTTCACTTTCAAGTGTATTTGGGTCTGGGCGGGTCTCATGTGGGCCACGCCGAAGAAAGCCCACTTGAGCCATAATTAAAATGCACTTTGACAGGGCGCAGGCAACCGGCAAGCTGGCAGCTCAATTGCAAAATCCACTGCTGTTGGACTTCATTAAACGAGTGCATATTTCAAAAACCAACAAAACACCGCAAAACCTAAATGCTGTTGGCTACACTGCGCTGAGAAAGTATGCCAACAGCAATGCAGTCACCTGACTGCCCATTTCGTGGGTCGCCAAA
>SCDT01002469.1:0-13972 GCA_004143765.1 Drosophila melanica | reverse complement strand
ACACATTTTCAATGGGTTCTGGGTATAAAAATAGTATATGTTTTCCCTATTCCAAATGCTCTCGCTTTAAATGCTTTTCAGCTTTCTCACAGCCATCGCATAGAGTTGGGCGCCAGTGGGGCGTAACTTTACCCATTTGATTCCCATGCATGTCTATGCACTTTCTATAGTTCCATCTCTGGTTTGTCCAGTGAAGCGTTAACTATAACCATTTCGCATTATTTGTGTTTATTTGTTTATTTTTGCTTGCATTGCTCATTTGCGTGTATGAAATCATGCAACTACCTGCTCCGTAGTCATTCCAATCTATTAATAGAATTGTGCGCAACGCCATATCTTTGGAATATCATGTGATATAGTGGACTTTTTCACTATGACATCACACTCAGGATCATTGACTTTTGAAACGCTTATCAAAGACTGTTGAGCTAAGGTGGGGAGAGGTGGGTGGGTGGAAACATAGATAAAACAGTCGGCATGATAAATGAACAGCTATCAATAATGAGAAGCTGCAGCCCGAGGTCTCAACGCTGTTGTCGCCTGCCTTCGGTTGAGTATTTACCTGCAATCAAAACAATTTATATATACTTTTTTCGTTCCCTGTTTGTACTTCAAATGTTTATTTACATGCCTGTCTGTCTGTCTGTCTGTCTGTTTGTCGAGCCAGCGAGAAACAAGCAAACCGAGAAGCGAGCCACTCACTTTTCTATAGCTCACTTAAATTTATTTACACTCGTTTATTTGTTTGTTTGAATGGGCCACGCTGCGAATACGCAATGCGTACATCTTATCAGTTTGCGTCGTTTTGCCATTCGATCCGCTCCGATTGATTTGCCGGAAGGACAAGGCTGAACTCGTCGAATTAGCTTTCGTATTCGAAACTCCCCTAACCTGCTTTCCCAATTTGTAAGTCAAATAAACACAGCACTAAGCAACAAAAAAGGTGTTAATGATAACAGAAACTAACTGCGACCCAAACAAACTAGGTTAAAGGCGAGTCGGGGCAGGCATTGCGCATACGCAGCGTTGCAGTAAAGCCATAAAAACCGATTTAACACGGCAGCTGCTGCTGTTTCAGCTGTTTGTTCAATAAAAGTCAAACGAGCTTACACTTACGCTGGGAAGAGTAAAAGGCACTCGCCGAATACATGCATACTTTTTTTTTCTATCTATTAAAATTTTTTATTTATTAAAAAATTGCAAAAATAAAAAAAAAAGCNAATAAAAAACAAAGCCTTGAATAAACTCATCGCATATTCTTCATAATGAAAGAACAATGATTTTTACATCGAACATTTGGTTAAGTCTTTTATTTTTAACGTAATTTTTTTAAAGAATCATTAAATAACTCAAATAAAAAAGTTATATAATAGAATATAATATATATATAGATTAGAAAATATATTTATATTATATTAAATGGTTACCAAAATGCGTATACCCTATGTGAAAGTCAAAATTGGTTTGGCTGTTAAAAGGCCTAAGTAGCATTTTATTACTTGGTTGAACGCCTGGCAAGTGGCGCAACAAAATCGCATAAATCTTAGCTCGCATTACAACTGCGCGAGTTTTGTGAACTCGAAACTCAATTAAAATACCAAGTTCAGAGCCTGCCAGCGTGCGAAACTGACAGCTGACTGATGGAGACGTTGTTGGCGATGGAAAGCGCCTGTGTTGGGTCATGGACTCTGTCAACATTTTGCCGACTTCGTCACTCACTCACTTAGTCGTTCGCACAGGCAGTCAGTTCAACAATCAATCATTCAAAGCTTACAATGCTCGTTTTTTCACAATTCGTTGAAGCAGGTGCGAAATGTGTCAGCTCGAAATAAGCTAAAGTTCAAAAGTTTTTACTTCTTCTTGTACCTGACACTCAAATTGCCACACAGCTTGAGCAGGGTCTTTATATCTTTTATATCTAAATGAAGTTATTAAAGTTATCTACTTTGGCTCTACAATTTCGAAAATAGTCTTATTTGCTCTTCGATATTTTAAATTTAAATTAAAAAAAAAATTTAATTCGGTATTTTGTAATTTGTGCGATGCGGGAGAGACTACCTTTAATACTGTGGGCGATTTCCATTTGGCAGGGCCGGGAAAAAATAATTATTTTTAAAAATGCATTGATTTGAAATGTAGAATTAATCGAAATAAAAAAACAGGACCAGAATGTCATCAAACATGAAAATCGATTTAGTTTTGACAATTATATGGGTATTATGGAATTTTTCTCAACTTTGACAACAAATTTGACCCCCTCAGAATCAGGTGAATTGTTGTTTTTTATACTATTTGTGGCCACCAAAATAAATTAGAAATGCAAAAACTCAGATTTAAATTTAAAAAAAAACATTGCAGTCGGGTGATAACGACTGCGTTATACTCGTTCACGTTCTCAAATCTTTTAATCTTTTAAGATTCCACAGCTCCCATCTATCAAACCTTCATAACATTGTCAAAAGTGAACCGATTTTCACGTTCGATGGCGAGTATAAAAAATATATACTTTTATGAAAATGAGTAACAAAAATGTAACATTTTTTTTTAAAATGCCAATATGCAGTCTTTAGAGTAGGCATGTATCTAGGGTTTTTAGATTTGGAAGAACAGACGGACAGAAAGGCGGACTCTGTACAAACGTTTCAATTCGTGAAAAAATAAAACAATTGCTAAAACAGAATTTTTTTTTAATAATAAGCTAACTAAATTCTTTAGACTTCTTAAAACTACAATTTATTAATACAATTTTTAAACATTTTCTTTTTAGATATTTTGCACATTTAGGATCAAAAGTTTTGCCGAATTATTGAGTAAGTATGATCAAATGAGTGGATAGATAAGTTGTACTTACACTTAAGCCCACAATTCTTTTAATTTATGACTGCGTAAATGCCAGAAAACATTTTCAGGTTTTTATCGAAGAAAATATATCCTTAGGAAACATAATAATATTCCTCCGCAGACAAAATTACTTACGGATGTAAATGCAATGCTGGAATTTATTTTCGCAAGTAATTTACTGCAGCTATACGCAATTTATATTCTATTCCGTGTGGTCGCATTTTCGGTCAATTAAATGCAGTTTCTCTGGCAGAGGGCTCAGCCAAATCCATTCGATTCCTTCCATTTGGCTGAACTTTATGCGTTAAGCAACTACATCCATCCGAGGGGGGTGACGAGTGGATCAGGAAGAAGTGAAAGGGTGTGCGGTGACACATGAAATCGTCACCTTGGGGTTGACCTGTCGCCTTCTGGTGTCCTCATTAATTGAAGTGCAGAATCACGAACATGCATTTAATTCACTTTGCGCTTCGTCTGGGAAATGCTGTGAAAGCTGGAAAACATCGAACGAACAACATTTTTGCACGCATTTTGCAGCTTGTCGATTCAATTCAATTGGCCATCAGATTGCCACTATCTTGGCCAACGTCAATGCGTTTTCAAGTATAAATGCGTGTCTGTGTGTGTGTGTGTGTAAATGTGAACCATTTAAGGGCATTGGATACTTTTCCCAGCCAATGGTGGGGGCTTCTGGTCGACTAGTGGCTGCTGCAATTGTCCTTTATAGCCATTCCTTCATTAGGTTTATGTCTTAAAGAAATTTTAATGCAATTTTTATGCGCATTTTTGTGCACAGTAATGGGCTGCTTTCCCGGTAGAGCGGCATCTGTCCGGCGACCATTCACAATCATTTCAATTGTGATTCATGTAATGCGCCTGCTTGTTGTTCACGAGGCATTTGTCTTTGTTTGGTCCCTTTGTCCACGGCCTGGCAATCAGAAAAAGCTCTTCAAATCTACAACTCTAATTGAATGCGTTGTTGTCGAACTTCACTTGCAACTAGCTTTTCCCTTGTATTATAATGTATACAAAAAAGGAAAGAAAGAACGTTGCAGTCGGGTGGGGCCGACTGCGCAATACTTGTTCACAGTCTTAAAACAGATGGTTTTAATTATTATTGTTATTTAGGGTAAACATAGATTTTTGTAATTTGTAGGCGCAAGATTGGGTGTCAGCAAATTAGACCAACCAAAAGATAGAATATCTAAATTTACGGCCCGACTATTGTCGGTAAAAATTCTTAGTGTGATCAGCGCGTAGTAATAAAGCGTATTGCTAGATTTGCTTACAAATAAATTTAAAAAAAAGAACAAGAAGGTTCTAGTTGGGTGCTTCCGACTTAAAAATACCTTGAACCCAGTATTTTACACATACACACAAATGCACGGCACATCAAGAGTATTGAGGTGCACAAATTAAGGAAAATAGATCCAGCTGTAATATTTTTTAGTAGTCCAGATAATCAAGACATTTTTCAAAACCAAAAAACTATATTTTCCTAAATTCTATTCTTAACCGATAGATATACAAAAACTTTCAGTTTTATCACCATTTAACCTAGAACCGAGAGATAATTTTGCTGATAATTTTATAATTTCGAAAACTTTACGACTTTTCGTCAAATGTGAATGGTCTTAAATCAAAAGTGGCTTTCCACAGCAGCAGCTGCTACAAACAGAAATTATCCACGAAGCGTATTAAATTGTGCATGAAAAACTATCTGATCCATAAAATCCATAATAAACTGAGATAAAATGTTGGCAGCATATTATGAACAGCATATTCAACATCAAAAATAAACATCAAAAAATAAAAAAGACAATGTGTCAAAATTAGTACAAACTCGCATGAGCCGATTTTTCTGCTAAACAAACAATAAAACTCCACGAGTAGAGAATAATGCCACATAATTCACAAGCCCAAGGAAGTTTATCCCGCTCGCACAACCAACGGAGACATAAATTAGTTTATAATAAAGTACAAAAAAAAAAAACAACAAAAAAAACAGCGTCGACCGCAAGTTTATATAAATAGTCTTCATTGGCTGCGTTGTGTGAAAATTAACAGCATTCAAAATTGGAGAAGGCATAAATTTGAATAAAAGTCGAAAAAATGAAACAGCTGCCCGCAAAATGGAAGAGGCAAATGAAAAGATCGCAGAGCCAGTGCTCGACTAAGAAACATATTTTATTTTTATGCATTTAAACACGCTGTTACATAAGTTGAGGAGAGTCAAAATACTCTCCGGATCCGATGTTTACAGAGTAGTTTAAAGTTATTTTCCGCCTTTGCGACAGTTGATGAAGCGAGTCCAAGAAGCTTTTCGACTGTTTTATGTGCTCAACATTAAAAATACTTTGATGTAAGCTCCCTCCTTAGTGGGTCATGACTTTAGGAACTCGACGGAAAAGTTCGCCCGCCTGTCGGAGCGATAAACCCCGTGTTTCCGGGAGCAGTTTGCCAAAGATGATCAGACTCACCAACATGATAGCGCCCACAGCAAAAAAATATTGATCATAGACACGGTTGAAGGCATCGAATGTGACTATCACAATGATGTGGATCAACTGTTCGATGCACACAATTAGCCCAATTAGAAAGGCCTTCACCTTCATCGGAAAGGCCTCGCCCAAATACGTGGGCGTGCAGGTAATGAAGACGCCAGCAAAGAACTGGAAGGCCACGGAAATGCGCCACAGCTGATCCATATAATACAAGAGACCGCTTGCATCACTGTTTTTCATGACTGTCAGGATGCCCGCCATCCCCAGCATGAGACCCGCCATGCACAGCAGGCCCAGCAGGAAAACGAGCTTGCGACCTAGCTTATCTAAAAGAAAGACGCTGAAGGACGTGCCCAGCCAGCGTAATATACACCACAAAATAATCGGCCAGCCTAGGGCTCCTTTTGAGGCAACGGTGCTGAGTTGCATTACTATGCTCAGGGGTATCGAGAAGGTGAACGCCACCAGGCAGCGACTGAAGAGCATTTTGATGAAGGGCATTATGGAGGAGGAGCATTGTGCGGCGAGGCTCTGGCTGTTCCCCTCGGCCACGTACCGCTTGGCCTCGTCAAATATTTGATTGAAATTTCCAATCGGCACTAAGGTGGACATCAGCCGCATCTGGCATGTACGCGCCTTTTCCTCATTATTTTTGCGTAGAAAGAAAATAGGAGACTCGACAGATATGGCCGCGAGTCCCGTAGCAAGTACGGAAATCACAATGCCAAAAATTCCGTGTACACAGTTCTTTCCAACGGAAGAATAACCATCCATAACGGAGTCTATGATTACTTGGACCATTATGCCCAGCGCAATGCTATACTGCTCCAAGCTGCACAAAATTCCACGATTGTGGCAGGAATTTGCTTCCGAGTTGTGTATGATGAAGACCACCGTGATAAGTCCAATGCCCACGCCGCCCACATAGCGGGCTGCCACTAATGGCGCGTATTCGTAGGGTGCACTCACAAAGATGATCGCATCAATCAACTGCATCACTCCGCCTAGAGACTAGAAGAGTGAGAGTCATTAGATCAAGTCAAGCACAGCATGATCATATTTCTTATCACAATCACTCACATAGAAACACCATTTGGGTACATGGGTCACAGTCAGAGCGGCTGCAACAGCTCCAATGATGATTCCAATGAACCAACTGAACTGAAACTCCTGAGTTGTCCCAACTCCAGAGAGTATATTCCAGCCTAGGCCCTGAGCCATATCCATTCCGGCATACATAAATAGTAACATGCCTGCAAAATTTCTCATTTAATAATTTTATATTGTATTTTCTTATATTTTTAAAAGCTTACATGCAATAATTTACTAATTCTAAAAAAGTGAGATTGCATTTCAAAAATTCATCAAAGCGTAAGGGTAAAAAAAAAAACGATTATCGATAGTTTCAATTATTTTTTAACACCTTATAACCATTTCGATAGTTTAGATAAATAAAACAATAAGATAAACGCAATGTCCATTTTGTTGTCGGTTCGTCAAAATTAAAAATGAATTCTCTATAAATAACATTTTGGGGGTTCTTAAAAAATATCTTTCCCAAGTTTAGAAATTAAGAATTTCACTGTTTACATAGAAACAACTACTGTTTAATAGAAACAATCAACAACAAATTGTGTGAATGCACAGTTATCTATAGAAATATATCATATAATCTTTTTTTCCTCGTATTGAAGCCTTAGAAATTTTTCCGAAAGAAATGTTACCATATTTAGATAAAAAAATAACCAAAAAAAGATCAATCATTGATTCATAATTATATTTCCTTATCGGTGATTTACAATTTATAAACTATTTACCGGTTGCTCTTATTTCGAATTTTAAGTTCTAAGAAATTCGTAGGAGAGATTAAAGATATTTTACACTATATAAATTGTTTATTTAACTTCTTTGAGGAAGAGTGAAGAAAATTGAACTAGTGTATAAGTAAATAAAAAAATGTACTTGTGTATGTGCCTCAATATAATTACTATATTAACGATATGGAAAGGCAATCCATTTATTTAGGTATTGATAACAAAAGCTGTTGCTAAAGGACATTTATATGAGTATTCGCAAATCCTTTTTACTTATTGTCTGTATATTTCAGTAATTGAAGCTTTGTGCTCACCTGATGATGCCGTGTCCCCTTTCTGCTTGTAATTGCATTGTTTGTTTTGAGACCTCGGAGTGTCGATCACATTAACGTAGGTGGTTTGTGGCGGCAAGGGTGGTGCAGTGGTCATATGCACCGGAGGTGATCCCCTTGTGGTTGTGTCTATTGTTATCATTTTGTGCACTTTTTTAACATGCGGCATTTCGCTCGATAAAGGTTCGTTCAATAGAAAGGCTAGGTCGTAAGTGACTTCAAATTGACAATTATTTTTTATTTATATGGGCTCAATCAGACTGCGATATCAGTAGCAATTATAGATAATGTATACACATTGTAATTGTTATCTTTGCTAAAGCTTTGATTCACGTCACCAGGCGATGGCCTTTGCCAAGAAACATGAATTCGTTTACTTTCTGGTATTTTGGACTAAATAAATATTAGTGAAACGGATATGTACGAATTAAATGAGACTAAGAACAGCTTTCTAGCTTTTGTAGTTTCCGAAATAGCTGCGTTCATACAGACGGACAGACAGACGGACAGGACAATCATTTTAGTTCATCGTCCTGATCGAGAGATGCCTGTTACATACATTTGCACATAACCATTATACCCTTTTTGGCCATCTTGAGTTTTGAGTTTTCGTACAAAGTCACACATCTGCCATGAAGCTATTTATATTGTTATATTTTATTAAGTTATACTGTATAAGTACAAAAATATTTAAACCACCGAAACGTCTGTTAAATAACTGCAGTTGATTCCAATTTGACCAGGTATTCCATATTAGGTCCACATAAGCTCCATTCTAATAAGCCATGACATCATGAACTCGACGGAAACGGTCGCCCGCCTGTCGGAGCGACATGCCGCGAGTTTCCGGCATTAGTGCGGCAAAGATGATCAGACTCACCACCAGGATAATGCCAACACCCACAAAGTACTGGAAGAAGCAGTCCGAGGTTTTGCCGAACGTCACAATCACAATGATGTGAATGATTTGCTCAAAGCAGACGACCAGGCCAATGAAGAACGGCTTGACGCGCATGGGAAACGCCTCGCCGAGGTAGGACGATGTGCTGATGATGAACATGCCAGCAAAGAACTGGAAGGCCATGGAGATGCGCGACACCTGCGACATATAGTATACGTTCGTAATGTACGAATAATGCGAAAGGACGCCCGCCAGAGATAGCATAAGAGCCGCCATGCAGAGGAGTCCTAGCAGCGAGACGAATTTGCGTCCGAGCTTGTCCACTACGCAGATTGCGAGGAGTGCTCCAATAAAACGCAAAATGCTCCATAAAATCATCGGCCAGCTGTAGAGGCTTTCCTTCCAAACCAGCGTGCTTCCGAGCATGGTCAGGCTGAGCGGAACCGAGAAGGTAAACGCCACCAGGCAACGACTGAAGAGCATTTTGGTGAAGGGCATAATTGAGGCGGAGCACTGGGCACCGAAACTTTGGCTTGTACCCTCCATAACGTAGCGTTTGGCCTCATCAAAGATTGCATTGTTCACATCTGTTGGCGCCATTATGCCTAAGAGCTGAGTCTGGCAGCTTCGCGCTGTGCGCTCATTGTTTTTGCGCAGATAAAAGATGGGCGATTCTACTGATGCAGCCACAGATCCCGTGGCACAGACGGCAAAGATAATGCCAATGATGCCATGAGCCGTATTAATATGCAAGCTTGAGCCAAAGTTCCACTGTGAATCCATTAGCACCTGAATGAGTATGCCCAGTGCCAAGCCGAACTGCTCCAAGCCACACCATTTGCCACGGGAACTGCCCAAGGTAACCTCCGAGTTGTGAATGATGAAGGTCACCGTGATGACCCCAATGCCCACTCCGCCCACATAACGAGCGGCCACTATTGGGCTGTACTCGTCCGGTGCACTCACAAAGATGATCGCGTCAATCAGCTCCATTAATCCGCCGAAGAGCTAAAGAAACCCAAGTCATTAGATGATCAGTTTGCTCAACTCAATTCACTCTGCCACTCACATACAAAACCAATTTTGGGACGTGGGTCACTGTCAATGCGGCTACAACAGCTCCAATGATGACCCCAACGAACCAGCTGAACTGGAACTGAGAGCTGGTCGTAACCGCTGTGTTCAGGTTCCACTGAAGACCCTGCGCCATATCCATGCCTCCATAGGCAAATAACAAAAGACCTAATCAAAAGTCCATTATCAAAATTAGTTAAAATTGTGTTTAAAATTGAGTCACTGAGTTATCTGTTGCACTTAGCAGCATTTATTCCTGATTTATTCCTGATTAATGTTGGATTATTAAAGATGTTAATCAATATCAAACTCAATTATATATTATTTCATGAAATCAATTATATATTAAATAGCCAAAGAGAAAAGGTTACCAGACATTTTTATCATATCTTATCAGGAATTTAAAGGAATTTAAAGGCTTTCTTTTCGCTCTCTAACTCACCAATGGTTGCTGAGTGAGCACTGTGCTTATTCGACCAGCGGTTGTAGTTGCGTTGGGCGCGCGGATCTTCGATGACCTCGACGTAGGGGGCTTGCTGCGGCTGCGCTGCGCTTGTGGCAATAAATATCGTCTGCGGAGGGGGTGCTTGCCCCGTGGTTATGTAAGTGGTCGTCATTTTGCACCCTTATACAACTCGCGTGTAAAGCGAACTGGAACCGCAAACGTTGCTTCAGAACTGATTTAAAATAGTTAATTCAGTTGTATTTATATTTTTAATAGATATCTTTATCAACTTTGTATAAATTGTAGATATTGTAATCAATTTATAGATACAAATTTTGTATATTTTTTGTTTTTGTGCTCTTTTAGCCAGCTACCGTTGCTCATATTTGATATATGGCCGTGATTCATTCGTTTCTGAATCGGCCTCTCTTTTGTATAGCGTCCATAGAAAAAAGTAATGCTGATAACAGGTGCGTTGATCTATGTAGTTAGGAGAAAGAATCGCACATGATGCATTCCCTCTGTGACTCACTGAAACCTTTGAATTCTCGCTGTCTTCTGGGGGATACCTCAAATAAACCAGCGCAATAGTCGATATTAATGTAGATAAATGGAATTAAATAGGTGAATTGACTTGCAATAGTATGTGTCCAAATAAAAACAATTTCTGGCAAACTTTCGTTCCTATGCAAAAATCACTGCTTGCGCTTGTTGCTAATTGATTTGCGAAATTTGTTTAATAACATCGGTTTTTCTTAGCCGATCTTGCAATAGTGCTATAATGTATTACAATTACCTTTAAACTCCCATAGTCAACGAAATATGCTTTAAAAATTAAAGGTTGCTGTAGATTTTTATAGATTTTACAAAATTGGTAAGCGATATACAGACAGCATGACGGACATTGCACACATCGAATATTGTAGTTTCGCTTCGTGAACGTGTATAATAATTAAGCATAAATCACCGATCAACGCGCCTATTAATTTATATACTTTTCCAAGTCGGCAATGTCTTCTTCTTGCATTTTGACAAGAATGTCGTGAAGCATTAAAAGTGAAAAGATAACAAACATTTCGAACCGTTATTGTCTTATAAAAAAAAAAAGATAGATAAGTTTGTAACAAATTTATAAGTG
Source organism: Drosophila melanica (assembly GCA_004143765.1). Lineage (NCBI taxonomy): Eukaryota > Metazoa > Arthropoda > Insecta > Diptera > Drosophilidae > Drosophila > Drosophila melanica. Next base: position 2,923 of record SCDT01002469.1, on the reverse strand, counting down.
AATTTGAATCTATTTTTATTTTACATTATCAAATTATCAAGCAACATTATCAAATGAATGTAAGTCTTGCAATCGATATATATTCCAACTACAAACTCGATAATAAATCTTGCCCAACATTGCGATTCCAGACTAAATTGATTCTAGTTTTTTAACGAAAATAATTTCACATATCAAATTTGTCCGGTTGAACTTTTCTACAGTTGAAATACTTTAAACTTTGTGATTTTCAAATAATTGTCTTTATTAACATTCCTTAAATAATAATACAACAGATTGATCACAACTTTTAAATAAGCCGCAAATATCGCTAAAATGAGTCAGTTTTTTTTCTAAATTCATCCTAAAACTAGATATCTTAGTTGGTATATAATTATAAAGATTTAATGGATAGAAATTCTTTAAAAAAATTCTATATATTATCTGCTTGCTAATGGGCCAATACATCGTGCAGGCGACGGAAGCGGTGACCCGCCTGTCGCAATGTCATATTTCGTGTTTCCGGCAGCATCACCAACAGGATAAGCAGACTGATCAGTAGGATGATGCCCACACCCAGATAGTACTGGTAGAAGCTATACGCACTCGACTTGAATGTGACAATAACGATAATGTGGATCACTTGCTCAATGCACACGATCAGAGCAATGAGGAAGGGCTTGACACGCATGGGGAACGCTTCTCCCATGTAGGCGGGCGTGCAGGCGACAAAGAGGCCAGCAAATGTTTGGAACGCCATTGAAATGCGACATACCTGCGCCATATGGTACGGACTGAACATGTTGAAATAGTTCGAATAGATGCCCGCCATGCCGAGCATCAAGCCAGCCATGCACACCAGGCCCACCATTGAGAGGAGCTTGCGTCCCAGCTTGTCCATAACCAAAATGGCAACGAGTGTGCCGATCCAGCGCAATATTCGCCAAACGATGATTGGCCAGCTGTACATGGTGGTCTTCCAAGCAATGGTGCTCGCTATGATTGTCTCGGTGAGCGGCATCGAGAAGCTGAATGCGACCATGCAGCGGCAGAAAAACATTTTCATGAATGGCACCATGGATACGGACAGATCGTGGACCAAGGTCTCGTGTGTGCCCTCCGAGACGTAGCGTTTGCTTTCTTCGAAAGCTTCACTGTGCTGCTGTGAGCTTGCATTTTTGTCCAACAGCTGCCACTGGCAAATGCTGGCCTTTTCGTAATCATTGCGGCGTAAGTGGAAGATCGGCGACTCAACCGTTAGCATCAATATGGCAATGGCAACAAGAGCAAACACTATTCCAATGATGCCATGCACCTGGTTGTTGGCAATGGGCAGGGCCGGGTTCCACATTGAGTCCATGATCACCTGTATGGCAATGCCCAGTCCCAGGCTGGACTGCTCGACGGCACACCATTTGCCACGAGCCTCGCTTGGCGCCACCTCCGAGTTGTGTATTATAAAGGCCACCGTGATGAGTCCGATGCCAATGCCTCCGAGGTATCGAGCTGCCACCATAGCATCGTAGTTATATGGTGCACTCACACAGATAATGGCATCGATCAGCTGTAATACTATTGCCGAAACCTAAATAGATTATAGCCATTACAATCTGATCTTATAGATGATCTTTTATTCTGCTCTCACTCACGTAAAAATATAACTTTGGCACGTGGGACACAGTGGAGGCACTCAAAATAGCACCAATGATGACACCAATGAACCAACTGAACTCGAATTGATTTGTGTCAGCGATGCCTGTGTACATATTCCAGCCAAGACCCTGAGCCATGTCCATGCCCCCATAGGAGAACATAACCATGCCTGGAAATGTAGGAAAGATAAAATAAATGTTAAATAGTATCTTACAGATGTAATACCGGATCATATTTATAATTACACTTCTAGTTCCACATCAATGCAATATTGTCAAGATTCACAATTCACCTGTTATGATGTTGTGCAGTCTCTGCCGATTCACGCAGCAGTTGTACCTGCTCTGAGGTCGCGACGTGTTTACCACCTCTATACAGGTGTCCGGTGCGTGTTGCTCGATTGCCATTTTATTTGACTCTTTTGAGGTTCGTTCGATATGGAGGCTAGGCCTAAACTGATTTCAAATCGGCTAATTTATGTGTATTTATAAGCAGTGGGCGTTGACACCATTGGTTACATTGTTATCTACCAATCGAAATTACGTTAATTGGTCAGATAGCACAGGGCAGCCGGCACTCGACTATGAGTCAGACGGGCCTTATTATGTGCAGACCCCACCAGAATGTAAGCCCTCATAAGAACTGCTAGGCGGAGCAGGCGAGAGATTTCGCATAATTCACAGTTACCGTGACTCATTTCTTGAGTGCACTTTAGGGAACACAGATACGTCAAACGCAACGATTGAATCAGCGTTGTTAACTGGGCTTAAGCTATGATATTATATTGTGAGGATATTAATTTTAATTTTAAATTTTGTAATATTCTGACCAATATTTTATTGGAAACTTAATGAATTCTATAACTTATATATACATAGTAAACTTATAAATACATAGTTGTAAATTCTTTTATGTCATATTAAAATTAGATAGTCTAGGTATTACTGGCTGGCTTCCATCTATTCTTTACTATCTTTCTTTATATATATAAAAATTACTAGTTACCGTTGACAGCAAAGCGTGCAAATTGCATACAAAATACATCAACTTTCTGTCTGTGTGTTTCTCTCTCTCTCTCTTTCTCTCTCTCCCTCTATCTATTTTGTATTAAGAGAGCAATCTCGAAAATTATATCTCAACGCATTTCCATGATATCAATAAATATTGACTTTAAAACATTTTTTTTTGTCATACCTCGAAGATTTTATTACAAGCAGGTTAAAAATATTTTTCTTTTTGGATACTTTGGATACTTTGCGCCAAATTGATAAAAAAAAAAATAATAATTGAT
>SCDT01002468.1:0-12752 GCA_004143765.1 Drosophila melanica | reverse complement strand
CGGACAGACGGACGGACGGACAGACGGACAGACGGACAGCAAGACGGACATTGCACAAAACCAATATACTCTTTTCACTTTGTGAACGAGTATAACAAGTGATATTGCTTTAGTCAGGACCGGCCGACTAGGAGATACGCTGAACCCAGCATTTAACACATACACGCAAACTCTCGGCACTTGCACTTGTATTAAAATGATCAAAAATTGAATTGTTATTAATCAATGAAAAAAAATAGATTCCACGCCAGGACTCGAACCGCCGACCATTCAGCTTAAGCTGCACAACTCTTATCGAGTGCACTCAATTCAGGTGAGATGATATATAATAACTAAGCCATCGCAAAACAAAATTTCAAAGAAAACGCTTTAACGCACTCTGTATTTGTTATAAAAACATTGCATTCATACATACATACATGCATACATACACTAACACAAAAACAACACAAATGCATGCCGTACGCACTTACTCGGAAACCAAATACTTGTTTTCTAAATGTGTGATGGATATGATATTCAGGACTTTTTAAGAGCATTGTGATTGTATGTACAAACCAATTTGCAGGTCGGTAGTATTTTTTTTTTTTTTGATTTTTAACACCTCTATTGTGTTTCGGTTTGGTTGGTCAGAAATTTGATTTGTATTGACCAGATACACAGGTATACGAAGACTAGCGAGCGGCTAAGCCTAAGGTGATAAAGATTTTAATGTGTTATAATTTGATTGTCTAATCCCGATTTCAATGGACAGCAAGGTTACTAAACTAGAAGAAAAATTAAACTTCGAGATTAGTTTCATTTATGAATTTGACAAGTTCTCGGTAGAACAGGAGTTCTTTTGTAAGAAGTAGATCGTGTAGATTGTTAAACCTGGTAAAAATTTTGTATTTTCTACGCGTGCTGGCGTATTTATGACAATTGAAAATTAAGTATTCTGCAGAGTCAATTTGGTTGCAGTTATCACAGCGATTTGTGTCAGACACCTTAATTTTAAAGAGATAGTCCTTGTCGTAAGTATGTCCTGTTAAGAGTCTGTTTATAGTCTTTATATGTTTTGGTTTCCATTTTAGTTTGTGATGCCATGGTGTTTTTGGTATGTCCAGTATTTGCAAAATACTGTCCTTTTGTCGTCGACAGTCGTTTGTATTACTCGTTCCAATTTGTGTCTACTATTTTTTTTATTTCTCTTGTTGCTTCCTTGCTGCTTATTTTTGTTTCACTTATAGTTCCGTATGTAGTTGCCTGTTTTGCTAAACAGTCCGTCTTTTCATTGAGTTCAACCCCCTTGAGTCCCGGTATCCATAGAAATTTTACTTTGTCAGCACAGTCCGCAATTAAGCTGTTGTGTATGTCTCTAACTATAAAGGAGTTAGACTCCTTGTTTTTTATTAGGTTTAATGCCCCTAGGCAATCACAGATTATTAGCGTCTTTTTATAGTTTTTTTGTATTACAATTCCACAGGCTAGCTTGAGTCCCAGCAGTTCTGCTCTTACCGATGACAGTGTGCCTGTGATACGATACATGTGTACGTTTTTGGACGGTAGTTCAATCATGCCTATTCCAATGCTGGCAGGCGTGATCGAGGCATCGATGGAGATAATATTCATACCGAGGTCTAAGTGTTCTTGAATGATAGATCTATAGACTGCTCTTAATTCTTCATTAGATGTGTTATACGTATTTCCTAAAAAGGGCTTCTCTACCATTGTAATCTTTGGGCTTAGTGTAATCGTGGCACATGTTTCAACTCGTTCAAAGATCTCTTTGAATTCATTGTATTTCACGGTGTAGCTGGTTTTCGCCTTTGACTTTGTTATTTTGTTGACGTTTTTAAGGCGCAGAAGTCCCTTGGCGGTGAGCAGCTTGGCTCTAAAGGCTGGCGTGCTGGGGGTGACACCAATACATCGCCTAAGTGCACCAGCTTGAATAGTATTTAAATCTTTAAGAGCTCCAACCCCGAGGTTGGCCATGCTGGTTAAGGCATATTCCTGCTTAGATCTAATAAAGTACTTAAAAATATTGACTGCTATTTTGAGCCTAAGGCCTGATTTAACAGTCGTTGCCAGTAATAAGTTAAGGTTGTATTTGTTGTATTGTTTTAATTTTTCACTTGAGCAACATTTGACATATTGGCTTTCAGAATTCTGCCCAGAAAGTGTAAAGATTTGCTATTTAAAAGGATATGTTGTAGTTTTGCTGTTTGCTCATGACCATTATTGCAGATTTTGTTGGATTGAAGTTCATTTCCAGGTCTTTGCACAGCAGATGGAAATCCTCCAATTTATTTTGCATATTTCTGGAAGCTGATGTTATGTTTTTACCGCATGAGATAATAACAAAATTATCAGCAAATTGTAGGAGATGAGTGCTTATGTCTGTTATTTGGTGTAAACTTTTAGTAGAAAAATTGAAAAGTATGGGTGACAAACTCGAGCCTTGGGAAAGACCACCTCTTGCCTCAATGACTGCCGAGGCGAGCCTGAGTAGTCTTGAGGAGAGGAAGGACGTAATCCAATTTGTATTCGTATTCCAATAGTACTCTTAAAAAGTTTAAGTTAACACAGTTGTAGGCATTGTTAATGTCAAGAAAGGCAGCCACCACACTTTTTTTGTTTTTTTTATTCTCTGCAACAATATTTAAGAAATCGTTTATGCACATACCAGCAGACTTTTTTTTGATAAGTATATGAGTGTAGTGGTTGTGTGTTGCGGTTCGTAAAAAAGGTGTCCAGTTTGTTTTTGATCATGGAATTAAGAGTCTTTGCTAGCACTGAGATGAGGAATATTGGTCTGAGGTTTTTGTAGTCATTTAAGTCGGTGTCTTTTTTGGGGATAGGTACTATTTTGATTATTCTCCATTCATGGGGAACTCTCCAGCTTGCCAGTGCCGCGTTAAATTCTTTTATATATATTCATATTTAGTCTGGAAATGTTGTTAAGCGCCTTTATCATCTGGAAGCTGATGCGGTCCCACCCACCCGCGGTTTTCTTGTCCTTATTTAAAACTTCCAAGAGATCTTCTTTGATGAGAGGCGGGGTAGAAGGTATTACTACGCTTTGTTTGTCTATTTCAATAGCCGCTTCGGTTTGAATTTGCCCCTTTAAGTGCTCCAAAAAGGGGGTGGAGTCTTCAGTGTTGAAAGAGGTCTTGTTGCTAGTGTTAATATTTTTCAGTTTCTTTAAGAAGCGCCATGCATGCTGAGAGTTGAGCATTGTATTTAACATTTCCAGGCTATTAGCGTAGGCTGCTGCCTTAGCTTTTTTTACCTCCCTTTTCCATTCCTTTTTGAGTCTAGCCGCTTCAAAATAGTTTTCTATTGTTGGTTTCCTATTTGCGATTTTCTGTGCGTCCGTAAAAGTCCTGTAAAGTGTAGACAGTTCGTCGTTCCACCAGTACTTGGCAGTCCTTTTCTGAGTTATGTTATATGTGGCTGCCCTTATTTGACTATTCAAGGAGCGTGTCACATGATCAAGGTTACCAGTCATCTCAAAGTTGTGTAGGTTCCTCAAATCCCTTGCATTAAAGTTGCCTGCGATAGGCAAGGATGATTTCCTGTATGAAGATGTCCTGTGCAGTCGACGGAGGACACAGACACAGAGACAATTATTATATTTTTTGCTAGGTTTAGAGTTTTGGCTATTACAATGTCATGTTGAGTGTCATACTTTATTTTTCTAATCTTAATGCTCGAATTGGGGGCTATGGCTACTCCACCATACCCATCATCTCTATATTTCTCAATTAGCGAGAAATTTGAAATTTTCCTGTTGCTGAGATCATGATACTTCTGAGCTTATGGCAAGGTTGTAGTTTTTATTGTGTAGAACAAATTCTAGTTCATTCTTATTGCTTTTTAGCGATTGAATATTAAGTTGGAGTATTTTAATAGTCATTTTGATTGAGTGGGTTTGATGGATGAGCTGAGATGTGCTGTTGGTTTATAAAACCATTTTTCTGATTGCTGATGAATTTGTTTATGATTTGTTGTAGTGTTAATTCTAATTGGGTACTATTGGGGTTTAGTGGAGTCAAAATTTTTAATAATTGTTCGATAATATGGTTGGAATGGGATGGTGTTTGGTTTGTGAAAGTGTACACATGGCCACTTGAGTCATTTGTGTACGGACTCAAAGAGAAGTGAGGGTTTTGTCTTGGCATTTCAGGTCTGTTTATCAATCTGCTGCTATATGAATGTTTTTTAAGAACTTGGTTTATTGTCTGGTCTTTGTCAATAAGTAGGGTGTTGTTTTTGCCTACCTGGGAAAATTTGTGTCGTAGTTGTTGTGTTCTTCGTAATTTTGCTCTATTGAGAAGCCTGCTAACACTTCTTTTCTGGCTAGTTTTTTATGGTCATTATTTTTGTTACATCTAGCTCCTTAGCCCATGTTGGGCACTTGCTTCTCTCGTACGAGCTGTGTACGCTGCTGTTGCACAGGATACATTTTGTAACCGTACAAGCTTCAAGACAATCGTTTTTTCCACAACGCCTGCATCTTTTTTGTGACTTACATCTGGTTTGATCACTCCATATGATTCAGTATAATGGTTTGGTATGAAGGCGTCAATGTTCATTTTTTTGAGGTCATCGTTTAACACAAGGGCATTGGCATTGGCATCACAAGCCGATTTAAGATATATTTTATAAAGGCCAACTCCTAATGGAACAATGTTCCTTAAACCTTTTAGATTGATATGTTTGATTTTTTCAAACAGAAACAGTCCAATTTTGGTGCCCTTGTTTTCAAAGAGCGAGGAGTTCTTGGTTGATATTAGCACTGCTGCTTCACCTAAATGTTTGCTACTGTATAGATTTAGTTTTTTGTATAGACTGTTGGACACATGCGCTTCAGTTAGTCTCTTGGGACGTGGGTAAAAGTTGCATATAAGCAGGTTGAAAAGGACATGACGTTCTATATCTTATTTGGGCATCGATTTCTGGTGCGTCTTCGGATTACCTCCTGATGTCGTAGGCCCGGTTGATTCAAACCCCTCGATAGTGTTAGAGCGCAGCGTAGCCGATGAAATGAAGCACTACGCGGAGGAAAAAGGACCGGAATTAAAGGCGGAAGCATGGTACTTGGGAAAGGAAGTCAGCTGGAGGCGGTGAAGAAAAAGTTTTTAGCTTTTGAGAAGATAGGACTAGGGAAAACGACAATAGAGAACGGTAACGGTGAAGGACCGCCACTATCCGCTATCTTCCACGATGCAGGAAGTTTTCTGGGGCGAGGTAGACAGGATGTTGGCCTTGGGAGTCATCAAAGTCAGTGACAATCCGTGGAGTAACCGCACTAAAATTGTGCGAAGGCCGAATAAAAACCGATTCTGCTTCAATGCTCGCAAGCTCAACACTGTTACCGTCAAAGACGCATACCCGCTCCCTTGCATTGATGGTATACTAGCGTTGACCTTTTGAACTAGTGGCGTCCGCTCTATCAATTTGCCATGATGCCTTTCGGGCTTTGTAACGCAGCTCAGAGACTGTGCCACCTAATGGAGTAATTATTTTTTCTACCTCGTTCCATCTGTTGTTTTTCTAAAACGTCCATTTGGCTAATTTCAGTCTCCGTTTGCTCTAAAGTCGACAAAACTTGAAATATATGCGACTGTTAAATTTAAGTGCCGCCATCTAGTGTATATTGTTGTTTTATACGTAAAAGAAAAGGAAAGTGTTGTCAATTAAATTTCGTGTAAAAGTAAATTAATTATGTCGTGTAAGTAAATATAAGGAAGGGGGAATCGCCGAAGCCATGGAATAGGTCAGCCAGTGCCAATTTATGGGCAATGGGCAACACAATTTAAATCTGCCCATTGAAGGAAGGGCGGGTACGTCGTGGCCAATAACACCCGGCCTGCTAACTTGTTCGGTCAGTTGCGTGTGTATGTTCGTATATACATAGTTGCGAGTGTAGGCTGTTTGTGTAGGGAATATTGTACCGTCTAAGGGCAGGGTTGAGGTTACCCACTCCTGGGTACACTGCGCTAGCCGTGATTGCCCACCGGAGCACCCATTTTCAAACGACGAATAATTAATGTAACTATATACATACATTTTAAAGTTAAAAAATTCGGAAAATATAATATCGCACACAAAGTCATAATTTTCTTAATTCAATAATATATTATTGCATCAAAATTATAAAACTTTTTAAATTCGATTATGCATTTCTCCAGTAATTATCAAAAAAACATGCTAACATATGAAAGAGCAATCGCACCTTTCGAGTAAAATGCTCGTAGTGTACCCGCAGTTTAGTGTCACAACGTATAATGCAAAACCACTGACTAAAATCAAAGAAGAGTTTGTAGAAGTTTGTAAATATGACTCATTTATTTTGTAATATTGGTTTTGGACATTATCGAGTAATGATCAAGCATGCAAGCTCATCTCTGAATATACGTATATAAAGAAAAAAAAAAAAAAACTTTTGCCATACAACACTTTTTAAAGTTTTTTTTATCATCTATGTATACAAAAAAATATTTGTTACCTAGTGTTATTCGCTGCATAATAATTATCGGATATTTGTTCTATCGAAAAACAGACATGTAAAAGAACCGTTTTAATGTTAAGCTCACAAGTAAAATCGATACATGTGCATATAGCACATCGGTCAATTAACCGCCAATTTTATTGAAATACAAGCATGCAAAATAACCGTTGCCATTATATGTATATGTGATTGTGTGTTTGTAAGGTGTAATTCACATATATATTTTTGTAAACGCTAATCCATTCCAATCAGAAAAATAATATGAATTTTTCTGATGAGGTAAGAGCCCCTAAAAAGCCCGCAATACATAGTAAAAATTAGAAAACAAATCAATGTTAATTTCCAGGGAAAGTGTCATATTTGCAAGAGAATCTTTTGCTGCGGCAAATGCCGCCAAAAACATTTGTTCGAAACACATGCAATTGCCATAAGCCAACCGTTAGCCCAGCACTCGCCATTGAATGTGGATCATCACATCGAGATGACAGCCGTCAGAACCAGAACCGTCTACGTGTTCTGTCCGATCTGTGAGCAAAAGCCACTAGCACTGCGCGATGATATGTACGCCGAGTTGCTGGCTCACATCGAGAGCGTGCACCTTCCCCTGCGCTGTCGCAAGTGCCTGCGCCATTACACGAAGATTGACGATTTGCGAGAGTTTAGCAAGTGCGTGGACTTGGGTCAGAGCTGCAGCACAGCTGGCTCTGCACACAACCTGAGCAGCACCACAGACACATCAAAGGTGACGATGAAAAAGGCAACGGTGGCCGCCAGTACAATATCGACACAAACCTCGCCCAGCGTTGCTAAAGACTCTAACGACCCGCATCATCATTTGAATTTGACGCCCATATCGCTGTTCAATCTCCGCTGGAGGGCCAAGAGTCGTCTGGCTCAGGAGGAGTTTATAAGCGACAGTGTTTCCTCGATACGCAATCTCTCATCGGATAGTGTAAATTTGTCGACGCAGCATCGTCGCAGCATTGGACAGCTGGCCGTGCCGCCAGACACAATCCGCAGGGACAAGGGCAAAGTCATACGCTCCACGTCGACACCGTTGCAGGTTTATACAGTGTTCGCCAAGCCCAAGGAGACGCTTACATTCAACGCGTCGACTGTTGGCAGCGGTCACATGTCCAGCATCCATCACAGTGGCTGTGGAATCGAAGAGCAGAATACGGCACCATCTGCTGCGCCGGACAGCAGCCAATTGCTGCAGCCGCAGCAGCAGCATCGCACCTGGAAGGCTGGTGGTCGTGGCAAGATCAGTGCTGTGACGCCTCTGCGCCAAGTCATGTCCAAAAGCATTCAAAAGGCGTTTGTAGAGCATGGCGTGGGCGCGCTGACCAACACAGGCGACCAGCAACGCGTTCGCCTCAACTTAAACGAGCACAGCTCACCAAGTGGCAGTGCTCCGTTGGATCTGCGTCTGTCGCCGGTCGTGCGACGCACACAAAGCGAAGCCAGCATGGCCTGCAATCAAGAAACAAGTTCTGAGCCATATCAGATACTGCTCTCTGCCCAAAAGCTCACAAGAGAATCAATTATCATCACAAGTACACGACACGGTGGCAAAAGCGGCTGTTTGCCAGCTGCGACAGTTACCGGCAGTAACACCACCAGCACCGTTTACAATTCATGTGAGAGCGTGGAGATCATCACGTCCTCCACATCGACAGCCGAATTGAGCGCCAATATGCCGCAAGTTAATGGCCACTGTAACATAGTGGTGCCACCAATAACTCCCATCACCCGCGTACCCGGCGCCATTATCAATAAGAAACTAATTAAATTTGAGACACCACTAAAACACAGCAAACCAAGTGAATCAAAGCCGGACGAAAACGAAATATTTTATACACCCAATCCGAGCCCGAGGCCAGCGTCGCAGCCAGGCAGTCCAAATACTGAGTCTAGCAATAACGACCGACGCCGTCAGCATATTGTGCCGCGCCAGTTGAGCGGTCAATTCTCGCCGCAGGGTCAACGACCACAGCTGCCGCGACCCCAGGGACCACGAACGCGTCCTCCGTTGCGGGTGTGCCACAATCAGAAGTCCTTTAGCTGCGTGCAGGACATTGGCAGCGAGGATGACGATGAGGTATTTCTACCAAACAGTGCTTCCACGCACAACGACAAAAAACGCCCAGCTGCCAACACCAAGTTGGAAACGGGACGGCTTTGGTCACTGATGTCATCTGTCATACGTTTTCCCAAGACATTGCGACCTGATCGCGATGATAAAGAGAACACCACATCCACGTCCACTTCCCGTTCCCTGATCAAACGTTGTGCCTCCATTGCCGGCTCATTGGTGCGCACAATTCATTCGCATGATGACACCGACATGCAGACCCTAAAACGTAAGCGGACTCAAACACTGGACAATCCGTACTGTCATCAATTGTCGCCGTCTAACTCGTCAAAACGTTTGCGCATACAACCAAGAAAACCCATAGAGCGCATGCGCAATAATTAATTTTATTTGTTTCTTAAAGTCCATTTTGTTTTTAATATTTATATGTTTCGCTTTTTTGTAATAATAAAAATAAATAAAGAGTTTGTATAATGCCTTTTGTTTTTTTAATTTAAATATATTCATTATTTGGTATTTTAATTTGTACAAGCTGCATTAATAGCTTTTAACATAATTTTTGTCTGAGTTAAAGAAAAATCGCTAAGTCCAAATTCTATGGTGTTATCGGTCGGTTTAGTTTTGGTGTGGGCCGGGTAAGGTTAAGCCAAAGCGTCTTTTTTTAAGTCTTTTAATGGGGACAGAATTGGTAAGGTTTCGAGCGCATCCGTTACGATGGTTTATAAGCCTTTCGTTATGCCTGTTGGAGAAGAGAGATATCTGATCCTCAATAGTTTGTATGGCAAGATCACGATGTAGTGTTAGGTTGCTGACAAACCAGTCACACCCGATGATAATGCCTTTTGTAAAAACTTATTTTTTCGTGAATTAACACAGCTGTTGTCTGCTGATATGGTGACATGCTCTTATTTTTCATTATTTTGATTTGAGTTTTTCAACGGTTTTTCTAAAATAAATTGCTATTTTTCAACTAGTTGGCAGCACTGAATTTAGTTTTACTGCTTCGAAAGCAATCGAATAATAGCGATTGCAGTATTTCAATAAGGGGACATATGCTATTTAATACCAAATAGTCAGTATTTTCATCTAGTATATTAAATTAAATTTTGCGAAATGGTCACATAAAACATATCTCGTTGATTGTGTTTGACAGTGTGTGCGAACGTGTGTTTTTCATCCCCCCGACGCTGTTTTTTTTTTATCCATCCGTCGAAGAAAGTACAACTAGAGAACATTTCAGCAAAATTTTGAGATGTCATTATCAAGTCTTCTTCCCACACCGACCAATGCGGTATGGGATCGCGAGGACGAGCGTCGGCTGGCAGCGAAGGGTGCTCCAATGATTGGTGCACTAGTATCTGCCAAAATAGCAGCGCCACCTTACGGCCAACGCAAGGACTGGATACCGCGCACAGAGGCGGACTTTGGAGATGGTGGTGCCTTTCCCGAAATACACGTTGCTCAGTATCCAATGGGTAAGATTACAGTTGCCAACAACAAACTATTTTCATTTTCATATTCGAATTTAGGTCTGGGAGCGCCCGCTAATGTGGGCAAAAAATCAGATGCGCTTGCCGTGCGTCTGGACGACAAGGGCAAAGTCAAATACGATGCTATAGCCCGTCAGGGGCATGGCAAGGACAAAATTGTATATTCCTCGATATCGCAGCTGCTGCCTGCTGAGGTCTTGGCCGAGGATGCGAACGAACTGCAGCGCCCCGATGAAGAAACCGTGGCCGAGACAACAGAGGAGACACGTCTGGCACTCGAGAAACTGACCAACCAAAAGATTACCTCCGCTCTTCCTGTACGCCATGCACAAAAGGCAGCGCCTGCACAATACATTCGATATACGCCATCGCAACAGGGCGATGCCTTCAACTCGGGGGCCAAGCAACGTGTTATACGCATGGTGGAGGCCCAGCTGGATCCCATGGAGCCGCCAAAGTTTCGCATTAATAAAAAGATACCACGTGGCCCACCATCGCCGCCAGCACCTGTGTTGCACTCGCCCTCGCGCAAAGTGACGGTCAAGGAGCAAAAAGAATGGAAAATACCGCCCTGCATATCCAACTGGAAGAACGCCAAAGGTTGGATTCATTGCATACATGTGTGCATTAGTCAATTAGTTTAATTGATTAATTTATCCCGCAGGTTATACTATACCACTCGACAAGCGCCTGGCCGCCGACGGACGCGGCCTGCAGCAGGTGCACATTAACGAAAAATTCGCCAAAATGGCCGAAGCCCTGTACATAGCTGACCGCAAGGCGCGCGAAGCAGTTGAGGCGCGTGCCCAGCTGGAGAAGAAACTGGCACAAAAGGAGAAGGAGAAGAAGGAGGATATGTTGCGCATGATGGCTCAACGTGCACGCGAGGAACGTGCGGGCTTACGTAATCCAGAGCCAGATGCGCCCGGTAGTTCTGGGTCTAGTGTGGATGCGCGCGAGCGCAATGACCTCCGTGCCGAACGGCAACGCGAACGGCAGCGCGACCGTAATTTGCAAAGAGCCGCACCAGAGAAACGGACAAAGCTGCAGCGCGAACGTGAGCGTGACATATCGGAGCAGATTGCTTTGGGTCTACCTGCGAAAAGTGCTGGCAATGGCGAAACCCTGTTCGATCAGCGCCTATTTAACACCACAAAGGGCATGGACTCAGGGTATGGAGATGATGAGGCATACAATGTGTACGACAAACCATGGCGCGATTCCAACACATTAGGCGCTCACATTTACCGCCCCAGTAAGCAGGCGGACAGCGATAATTATGGCGGAGATTTGGAGACAATTGTGAACACGAAACGCTTTGTGCCCGATAAGCAATTTTCGGGGGCTGGGTCGCGTGATGCAGCTGCTGCTCAGCGTAGCGGCCCCGTTGAGTTTGAAAAGGAAGAAGATCCCTTCGGCCTTGATAAATTCTTGAACATGGCCAAGAAGGCGCCCAAGCGTGCTGACGAAAAGAACGAACGGGGAAGCCACTCTGACCGCAAGCGTAGCCGACGTGACTAAAATTCCGCCACGCTTCAAAAAAGTGGCTATCCTTCTTAACCTATCCTAAATTTTGGCAAATACATATATACGTACATAATTCAAAAGGGGAAAATTTATAGTTTTACTATGATACTTTGGTAAAGATTATTCGTTTTTTCAGGTAATGATAAGTTGCGTTCCGATCGAAATAATGTCAATTAAAAATTTAGCAGCATTAGTGCAGAGCCGAAATCGGCATACCGGGGGTTGATTTTATCTCTACCGGCGGAAAATGGACCCGCCACCAACTGGATGTTTAAAGGAAAATTAGCGGGAAACGACACAAATCAGGCAAACATCTAAAAGCCCAAATATAGCCGGAATGGCCATTTGATGATGTCAACGATTTTCAATACTCAACACAATGCTTTATTAAACAACATCCTCTTATCAGTTCCGACCACTATTGCACTCACTATTGCTTTCCAAGTTTCCATGATTGCACTTGCATGTGTTTTTAGACAAACCAGATTTTACACTTAGCTGTTGTTAATATTTATATATTTTTTAATTGTGCAACAGTCGTGAGTACAAGGTTTCGCAAGTTACGGAAGTTATTGGCGGCCGCGTAAATAATTAAGTTTGACAACTTAAATTAATTTAAAGTTCCCGCCAACCAAACACAAACTACAAAATTCATATTGGACCATCGAGAATTTGCGCAGTGCAGCTGTTTGTCGCTCGAGTTGTACCGAATCACTTATCGGAACGAACGAACTACATCCCAGATTATTTGTTTTGCTGTTTTTCATCCCATTAAGATCATTGTCCTTTACGCGTGGCGTATGCGTTGGTCAACAGTTAGTTAACAATAAAAATATACAAAAAAAAATTGTTATATACTGCATTTATTAAAACATAATTTATGAAATATATGTCTTTTATTTTCCATCATTATTCTTATCTATTAAATACTTATTTTTTGTTATTACTAATATTGATCTTTTACTTTTTCCGAAAATGTTGCTTAACATTTAAAGTAGACTTACATATATATTAATATGTATTTTCTATTAACGCCTTCCTATCTACAAAGACAATATAAACACTAAGATGAGTAACGCGCATACATTTGAACGTGTGCAAAAATTTCTGGTGTGGCTTTTCAAGTGGCTTTTCGCTCTTCAAA
>SCDT01002466.1:0-14411 GCA_004143765.1 Drosophila melanica | reverse complement strand
TATATATATATGTATAGCATTTGTATATAAGTAGCATGTATAGGATGTAAAAATATAACCATCGCTATCATACGGTAATAAATATTAATGCTGATGACAAATTTGTATTGAAGAAAATACTTGCGCATGTTATAGTGTGTGTTGATGTGTGTTTGTATGTGTGTGTATGTGTGTGGGTGTGTGAGTGTGTGTTTGTTGAAGCTTAGGATGTATAAGTAAAGTAGATCGTAGATTTACACGCAATTGCGCAGCCGTTGCGTAGGCAGTTCCAACAGCAACCACCTACAAGCCGGCAATCACGCGATCGCACAACTGTTGCGACTGTGGCTGGTTGGCGTCTTGCAGCGATTCCGGCTCTTTGAGTTTTGCGTTAACGAATTGTAGCACTGAGACGTCGT
Organism: Drosophila melanica; assembly: GCA_004143765.1. NCBI lineage: Eukaryota > Metazoa > Arthropoda > Insecta > Diptera > Drosophilidae > Drosophila > Drosophila melanica. The sequence goes on along the minus strand of SCDT01002466.1, from coordinate 14,013 downwards.
CATGGCGTACGACTTGAGTGTCGATTTAACGGAGGGCGGCAGGTGCAGCGAATCAATAGCATAAACGCTCGTCCGCCGCACAATCGTCCGGCAGCAGAGCTCCTGTAGCGACAGCACTGTAAATCACCATAAAACAAATGAATGTATATAGTACAAAATTTAGCACTGATTGCGATTAAGTATACCCTTGTTGCTTCGCCAAATGTGCTCTATGCCATTGCGGTGCAGCGCCATGCGGGCCAGTTCGCAAAATGATTCACGTATGTTGAAATCGCAGAGTGGCGATATCTCAAAGCAGGACATATTGTTGCGTGATGCGTAGGTCTCAGCCTGTTTGGCGGCCACCTGACGCTTGTAAGCCAAATGCAAGCGATTCCCCACAAGCACTTTGGGTATGCCAGGCGCATGCTGCAAATAGAATAAACAAAAGATACAGTTAAAAACTCAAAACTGCATTAAGATTGTGCCACTTGCCTCTTCAACCTCCTTGAGCCAACGATCGATGCCGTCGAAGCTCCATTTGTTTGTTATGTCGTACACTAAGATAATACCCTGAGCACCGCGCGAATACGATCGTATTATGGTGCAGAAACGCCCCTGGCCGGAAGTATCCCAAATCTGTAACTTGACGCGTTTACCCTCCAGCAATATTGTTGTTGTTTTATATGCCACCGTTTGCAGTATGTGAGAGGTGCAATCTGAAAAAATATACACATATTTATAGATAAATATCAACCATAGAAATTGTAACAGACTCAACTTACCATTGCCATTGCAGAAAGGGCTTTCGGTGGAGGGATCCTCGAGATTGGAGAGTATCTCATGTTTGCCCACATCGCTGTCTCCCACGAGCAGCACCTTTAACAGATAATCGTAGTCTTTTGTCATGTTTCTCATGTGGCTCGCGCTGTTGCTGAACCTGCAATAATATTTGCCAAACAACAACAATAACAAAAGCAGGTTAGTTACCATTTTAACGAGCCAAAGAATGCGACCCCCAAGTTCTTGTTGTTGGGCCGGGCTAACCGGTATGGCGGAAGGAGAACGACAAGGGAACAGAGGGGGCATAAGCTGGGCCAGATAAGCGTGCACACACAAACTGCAAGGTGCCAAAGTCGAACCGGCAATTTATTTTGTATTTATTTTTTTTTTTTTTTTGTAATGTGGGCGGAGTAACATTTATCTAGTGAGTCATTTATCGCAAACAGACACATATATAAATATAATATCTATAATATATATGTATATATATANTTGGGTACATCAATACTGATGTGTCCATGCAAATCGACGTAAATATGGCAAAAAAAAAAAAAAAATATTAAGATTCTTTAATCGAGGGAATTTAACACAGAGTGAACTTAGCCAATTGGCTTGCCAAATAATTTAATAACTTCTGTGTTTGCTAAGCGAATATTACGAAACTTTTTGCAATATATTATTTAAAAGTATGCCAAAGTCCGTTCAAATTACTATATGAGCCATGTTTTGTATCTCCAGCTTTTATAATCTATGTAATAATCTTAAAAAAAAAAGTGAAGGTCGTTGTCGGTTTTTATCGAGTTTGGGAAAACGGGGTTATCGATCATTTGACACAAACTTGACTATAACAGAAAAACTTAATCTCCGTTTCCGAGATCGACCCGGCTAGTCATGTTATGGAGTCGTAGAAGCCTCCTTCTGCCTTTTCATATATTTGCACAAGATCAATATACCCTTTTTCCTGATTTTTAATGCATTCAGCGTATAACAAAAAAAAAATAAACCAGATGTACACTATATCAAAAGCTAAATAATCAATCCATTTCTAGTTTATGCCGGTTTGCAGCACTTTATGCTGCGCATTAGGGTGTTCGTTGCGGTTATTCGCCCGTTCTGAGCACCTTAAGCTGGCTAGTCATTTGGGTGTGTTTTGTTTTGCACCGCAAACCAGACAACAACAACGAAAACAACAACATGCATACACACACATACACATGAAAACAATGAGCAAATTATACAAACAGTAAGATTTACACTCACACACAGCAATATTAACTTGACGTTTTATTCGGCAGCAGCAGCTATTTATTAACACGCAACAGTTGCATCTTTACGATTTAAAAAAGTTTGCGAATTTGTTGAAAATTAATGAAACCGAGTTGAAGTTGCAGCACAGTCGACGGAAACTTATTTTACCCAAATACGCATATGCACATGCAAACAGAGTCGCAACCACATTGAGCTATCGCTAATCGCTGGAATTCGCAAGTTATCGATGTTTTTATTGTTTTGTTTACACTGCTTTTTGAATAAAGAAAACAAAAACACATCGTCTTTGTTGTTATTACGCTTTGGCACCAATAACCATGGTTAGTTATTTTAAAATACAGCAGAAAAATGCGAACAGCTATGCTGAGGAACTCCGAGAGAGACAGAGACGTGATCGACTAATACGCTACATTACCCTTTTTGCATTTGTTTTATGCATGTGGTTCTTTGTGGTGCCGCTTTGCTTACTAATAATCAGTGCAAAGGAAATACAGCAACAGCTAGAACAAAAACGACTCGTTTGTTATTTTTCGACTACCGGACCCGATCAGATCAGCCTGCTGGATGTGCCCGGTGATTTGTGCACTCACATCAACATTGGTGTTGCCGACCTGTTCAACACGACGCTGCAGTTGTCGCCGCGTCTACAGCAAGTGCTCCAGAATGAAACGCGTCTCTTTCGGGCCGCCAATCCGGAGGTGAAGCTGCTGCTGTGGATTGGCGGTGCCGACACTGGGCATCAGTTTGCCCACATGGTCACGAATCACGCGCGTCGCAAACAGTTCTTGCGCTCGCTACGCGAAGTTCTGTCCAAATATCGTAACTTGGATGGCATTGATCTGGACTGGGAGTTCCCCAGCGCCTACAACAAGGAGCGCATGCACTTCGCCCAGCTGCTGCACGAAATACGAATGGAGTGGCAGCGCGAAAAACGCACCGACAATCTCCTGACCATGGCAGTTGCGGCGCCCGAGGGCATTGCGTTTTTTGCGTACAACATACGCGAAATCAACTTGTACGTGGACTATGTGAACCTGATGAGCTACGATTTTCATTTCTATCGCGAGGACACCCCCTTCACCGGCCTTAATGCGCCGCTCTATGCCCGTCCCACGGAGCTCAGCATCATGGGCACCTTCAACATCAACTACACGGCGCACTGGTGGCTCCAGAACGGACTGGAGCCCCAACGTTTGGTCATTGGCCTGCCCACATATGGGCACTCCTTCACGTGAGTAGCTGACTGTATAATTACTGCGCACACACTGAAATCAGTTTCTTGACAGGCTCGTGAGTCCATTGAATACACGCATTGGCGCGCCCGCTTCGGGCGTTGGCAGCTGTGGCCGGCTGGGCTTCACCACGCTCTCGGAGACGTGCGAGTGCGCCAACAAGTACGTGGCCTGGAAATACACGTACGACAATGACACCTGCTCGCCCTACCTGAGCGCAGTGCAGGAATGGATCTCGTATGAGAGTAAGACGAGCATTTCATGCAAGGCGGAGTATATCAAGTCTCTGAATGTGGGCGGCCTAATGGTCTTCTCCCTCAACTCGGACGATTTGAAAAACACTTGCGGCTATATGCATAGAGACGCCTCAACTGTTGGCAAGCCCGTATTTCCGCTCGTGCAGGCTGCCAGCAGCATTCTACGAGGACTGAGTCCTGAGCTTTGAGCCAAAGGATATTTTATGTTGCCACGTGGGAACAACTTTAGCTAACGTAGTTTGAGTATTTCTATGTATTATTAGTTAGAATCGCCTTGTATCACCTGTTATGTTGTTGTATGCACGCATATGTTAAATATGGATAGTTAAATGGACAGCCAACCAAATTCAGCAATTACGAACTGCGAATATATAAGCTATAATATCGAACCACTTTATTATTTAGGTATATCAATCAAAATAGTATCTCAAACAATATTCATTTCAAATTTGTTTGATCTCCGTTATTAAAAAAAGGGATATAAAAGAATTATCTACAAACAATTATGTACGAATTATTTCTTTAATTTGTGTACGCATAAGTATAAATAAAATTATCACAATCGATCCATATATTCATAATATAACTAGAAATTTTAACACGCAAATTATATTTACTTGTATGTTAATATGACGATTATCCATAGATAATTAATAGGATGCATGGTAGGTAGGTAACTGGACCTGCGGGTGGTGGTGGGGAGCGTGTGCGGGTGCGGAAATAACTGGATTAAGTGTTACACATAAATAAGCAAAAGGAATGACATAAAACAATTGCGTTAAACCAACGTTGACAAACGTTGGCATAATACACTGCAAACAGGCTGCGGAAGTGAGGTTGAACCGACTGCATTGGCGTCTGCCAGGGACGACAATCATGTGTGCTTCGGCGTTCGCTGTAGATTTGGGGGCGGTGCCGCGAGCAGCTCATCGATTTGAATTTTGTACGCCTGCTTCAGCTCGACCAGATCGAGCTCCAGCTCCTCGGTGCGCTCCACCTTCTCGCCGTACATTTGCAACAGAGCATCGTAGCGATGCTGCAGATCCTCATAGCATTTCTCCATGACTTCGTACGATTGCACTTTCTCCTTCAGCTGCAAAGTGCAAAGGGTGCGTCAATTAGATAACCACAATAACTTCATCAAAATTGGCGTTTGCTAACCGTTTCCATTTCCATGGTCAAATTGGATATCTCGTTATCCAGGACGCCGCGTTCCGCCTGCAGACGCGATAGTTCCCACTGCAGATGGGTCAGTTCGCCTTCGCGCTGCTTCAGCAGCGCCTGCAGATGCTCCAGCGTCGTCGTGTTGCCGGCCAGAAAGCTTAGATGCACACCCTGAATCATTCCCGACGGCTGTCGTCCACTGTTCGACGCACACTCCATATCATCCTGTATGAGATTGCTTTAAATTAACTACGTTTTGTAGTTGAAATCGATGCCTGATTTACTTACGGCCTGCCAGTCAATGATGCCGCCCAGAGCATCCTCATTGGAGCCGCTATCATCGGCCAGGCTGAGCGGCGGCGAGACGTGCAACGGCTTCGGACGATTCTCGGCCAGCTCGCTGGATGCTTTGACGGCCTCCACGGTTAGCTCACTGCTGCGTTGGCATGCGCGCAACTTTCGCAGCTCCGCCTCCAGTTGCTGGCACTGTTCGGCCAGCGTGTCCAGTTTGTCCTGGCGCTGTTTTAGCTGCTCCTGCAGCGTACTCAGCTGGCTGGAAAAGGGCAAAGGCAAGAAGGATGTTAGGGAACTAACTTCTGCAATTAATTGGTTAGTTGGTTGACCCACCTCTTGTAGTCGTCTTCTCTGACGGTTGCGTCCAGCTCCTGCTGGCGCAGCTGAATTTTGGCGCTCTCGGACTGCATGAGCGCGTTGGTCAGCTTCTCCTCGAGCAGATCGCAGCGGGTGCGCAACAGCTCTTGTTTCTCGTGCTGCACCGACTCGAGCTGCTGAAGCGAACGTAGCTGCGACTGTGCATCCTCCAATTTTTGGAGCAGCTGCTGCTCATCCCTGTTCCAACTTGAGCTGCGCTGATTGAGAGTCTTTTGGAGCGACTCGATTTGCCGTATAAGCGGCGTCGTCGACATGCTCAGCTCCTGGGTGCTGCTCTCGGCGCGCAGCTCGGCCGCTTCAAGCCGGCGCATCAGATCGCGATTCTCCTCGCGCAGCTGCTGCTCCCGTTTGACCATGCTGTGCTCGGTGACGCGCAGCTTTTCGCGCATGTCGCACAACTGCTGCACGTATTCCTGATTCTCGGCCTGCATTTGGTTCTGTTCGTGGCGCTGACGCTGCTGCAGATCACCCTTGACGCCGTCGAAACTCGCCTGGAGCGCGGCCAACTTCGATTGCAGATCCTCGATCCGGCTGCGGCATTCGGCGTTCTCCTCGTCGACGCGCCGCTTCTCGTTAGTCATCCGGCAAACGGCCTCGATTTGTGTGCGTTCCATTTCCTCTTTGGCGGCCAGTGATTTTTTCAGGCGCTCCGATTCGCTGGATAGCAGCGAGATCTGTTCGCCATTCTTCTTCAGCAGAGTGTCGGAGGTTTTCTCCTTGGCGCGCAACTTCTTGATAATGTTTGACTGCTGCAGTATCTCCTTGGACAGTTTCTCGCCCTCGGATTGTAGTGCGGCGATCATTTCATTGCATTCGGCCAGCTCATCCTTGGGTATCTTGTTAAGCAGCTCGTCCTTAAGGCTTTTTATCTGAATGCGCAGCGCATCCCGTTCCCGTATGCTCGCCTGAAACTTTTTCTCCAGCGCCGACAGACGCTGCACCGCCTCGCTGGCCTCACTGCTGTTCGCGCTGTTCTTGGCCGCCTCCACGTGGGCGCACAGCTGCTGGTTGCGCTCGAGGAGCTCCGCATTTTGGCGCTCCGATTGTAGCAGTCGCTGTTCGCGCGCCTCGATCACCTGGTTGAGTTCGCTGATGCGATTCACCAGCTTGTCCAGCTCCGACTGCGAGTCTTCCGACAGCAGCGAGATCTCCGATGGCTCGCGATGATGACCCTTGCCCTTAAGGCCGTGCAAGCTATGTGCACTGCCCTTCATCCCGCCGGCTGCGCCGCCACCGCCACCGTTGCCACCTTTAAGCTTTTGCGGACTGGTGCGAGTCGTTGTGCTGTTGGTGCTGGAGTCGCCGTTCGGATTCGAAATTATCTCAATGTCCGAGGATGTGGACGAGTAGCTCTGGTCGGGCAGCTCCGATTTGGCGCCGTGCTGACATGCCTCCGCACCCACCGGACTGCCGCCGGACTTGCTTTTGTGGCTCAGCTGCAGCTGTATATCCTCGAAGCTTTGCGTCGAATCCGAATCGGCGCCGGCGCCAGCGCCCGCCACATTTACAGCCACTTGGGTGTCGCTGAATACCAAAGCTTTCATGGTTTTGGTTGAATCTGCAAGGGATTAAGGATGGGAATGAACAGAATTCCCATAAATTACACAATCGAAATGAATACAAATGAAAGGAGCCTGTGCCCTACCATTCAAGTGCAGCGAATGATCATCCTGATCAAGATTAAGCGCTTGCCTTTCATCATCATCATCATCAGCATCCTCAGCGTCATCATCATCATCGCCATCCGCATTGTCGGACGTTTCATTGCTGGCTATGATGACGATGCTGTCCGGCAGAGATGGCTCAGTGTCGGGCGACATATTCAGCTCCATTTCGCTGGCCGTAGTCGGTGCGGTTATTAGCTCCAATGATGATGACTCCGAATTGCGCAAACAACCGCCGACGCCAATCGGCGACGTGGGCGATGGCGATGATAATAGATCCACAGAATCCGATGTGGCCGACTGGCGTTTCGCATAAAGATTAGATGTCGATGGCGTTCGGCTGTCGGCGTCACTCGCCCGGGGTGGAATGGTAACCATTTCGTTAGCATGTGGATTATCATAGAACGTGGCGCCGCCCTCTATCGCCGATGTGTTCAATGCATTTGTCACTGACGCTTTTGCGCCGGGCGTGGATGCCGCATTCCCATTGCCGCTGCCGCTGCTAGCAGTGCCAACAGGGCCACTGGCAATGTTATCCGTTGTCTTGTTGTCATCATCCTGGATGTCGAGCGCCTCAATTAGAACCGTTTTGGCTTTTTCGAACCAACTCATGCCGCCTGTTAGAGTACCAATGGCCACAGCGCATTAATTAGTATGTGATTTGGCAACAAATGCGATTTCACAAACACAAACACATAATTAAAGAAATCTTTTATTTCGTAGCTGGTTGGCAGCATCTACGGATATCGTACCGATGTTTCGATACTCAAACCCAGAACACAGTATCGATAGTTCAAAATGTCCGATATCAGATATTTGATATGACTATTAGTTTTGTATAAATGCGACCACTTATTAAAGTTAATTTTATATTCTTTACAAGTATTCTTACAACAAGATTTTCACCGAAATAACATTATACAATACGATTTGTATTTAGGTTATACGCAGTATTTATCGATTGTGCGCCATCGAGCCGGGGTTATATCGCTTTGAGTTTAACAGACATGTGTGCTGGCATTTTGCAACACAGCGCGTTGCGATGAGAAGTTGTGGCGGTCGGTCAATAAATTGTGGTGGTCAAAAGCAAAGCAAAGAGTACACATAAAACGAAAACGGCGATGTTAAAAATAAAGTAGGGAAAACGGAAACAGTAATTTAAATTGCGAGTGGTAATCAAGCGGATTAAGCATAGTTATAGTGCACACCTATTTGGGCGTTCGGCATAACAAAAACATCAACATCAATAACAACAACAATCAACTACGCACCGACAACGGACACCAACACTAAGAAACAAGAACCAAGAACCGACACCGACACCAACGACCGACGTACGATTAACGCCCTCCCTGCGCTCCGCACTTTTGGCAACCGCACACACGCACACACACACTTCTTTCTACACACAATCATCATCGTCATCAACATCAGCGCACAGGCGAAGGCACCAGGCACATAAACACTCAGACACTTATCTATACACCGCATTTATCAACGCCGCTGCCGACCCGCCGCTCCTCCATCCTTCACCCACCACTCCTCGGCCTGATCCACAATATCAACTTTGTTTGCTATTGTTGTCTGCTGCTGCTGCTGTCATTTGTTTTGTTTCCTTAAATGTGAAGGCACACACTAACCCCCTCCCCACACACACACACACACACACTCACACACATTCACACACACAGACACCACCCTACACAAACACATACACCTACACACACACATACACCCTCAAACAGAACGAAGGAGCCAACAAAGACTCCGAAAAAAAACAAAGTGCAACAAGAAAGCACTCCTGAAGTGAGAGCGCAGGAGAGAAAGAAAAAGAAGTGCAAGGCTGAATAACAACGATCAGTGAATCTGTTTGGGGCGCCGGGTGGCAGGGGGGCAGAGGCCGTGTGAGTAAGCGATTCCAACTCTATGGGTCAAAAGGCAAGCACACCAGCGACCAGCGGCCAGCAGAGCCCACGCTCCCGAACATTCTCCAGCAGCTCGACGGGCGCCACCGCAACGGACACATCGCCGCCAAACTCTGGCGCCGGCGGACGTGGCGGCGATGCCGGTCAGGGCTTCAATTTGCTGCGCACACTGCCGGGTCTACAGGTCTATCACCAACAGCACCATCAGCAGAACTCCACGACCATAGACAGGCAGCGTGCACGCAGCCTAAGCTCCGTGCCGGATATACAGCAGCAGCAGCAACAACAGCAGCAACAGCAGCAGCAACAACAGCAGGGATCTACCACGTATCCGCACACACATCCCGCCGTCTCAGTCTCTGTGTCAGCGAATTCCAATAGCAATAGCTTTCAAGTGGCGGCCAACAACAACAGCTCATCGGCCGCCGCACAAAGCTACATGCAACAGCGACGCGCTCTTGGTGACTCAATTCGCGTTAGTTTGCGCCACTCTGTCCCTCCCGATATGTGCGCCAACTAAATTGACTCTCTTTTGACAGGACATGTCCATGACTGGCGCCAATATCGTCGAGAGCATTGCGCTGGCCGCGTCGGCAACGTCGGCGAATGGCATTGGACGTGTTTATACAGCGACATCACTTCCATCGCACATTTGGTCCTTCAATGGTAAATTTGCAATTCAATTGAATCCAATATCTATTTATATACACCATGTTTTCTGTGCAGGCATCAAGTGTCCCGTGTGCAATAAGTTCGTTTTGCCAGACGATATTGAATGCCATTTGGTTATGTGCCTAACAAAACCGCGTCTCTCATATAACGGTAGGTGGCAAGAATTCCATTTCAAAATGTTAAATTGTTTATATTAATGTTATTGCTTTGTTTTCTATAGAGGATACATTATCGGACGCCAAGGGTGAGTGTGTCATATGTCTTGAAGACTTGAGTCCAGGTGATACAATTGCTCGATTGCCGTGTCTCTGCATCTACCACAAAGGGTTAGTGTTAGTTACAATGTTTTTGTTATATATTTATATGCAATTTCTTTTGCAGCTGCATCGATCGTTGGTTTGAGGTGAATCGCTCCTGTCCCGAGCATCCAGGAGATTAGTAAATATCTCATTAGGTAATGCCAGCAATCAAGCAAATATTTAAATATTTTTTATAAATATGTGTGTGTGTGTGCTCTTAAAGTTGATTATCAGCTATCTTATACTGCAAAATTTTTGTTGTCAAAAGCATTTTAGAAAGTGCTAGTGATATGAATAAATGTACTTAACAGTTCAATCTAGATTATCTATATAAGTATGCACACAGTATATACATATGTATTTGATGTATGCATATTGAGTTTTTTGCATGTATATCTCAGGCCAAGCATCATGTGCATGCACACATATGCATATGCAAATGCATATATATGCATATATAAAAATGCTTTTTAATGCATTGTATTTGTATTACAGAGCTCGTTAAGTCGTTTAACGTCCAAGTGGGCCGTGCGTAGAGCGAGTGCCATAAACAAAACTGGATGATAGACGACTTTTCAGCATGCATATGCATGAAAATTATATGTATATGTGTGTATGAGAACAGCTCAAGCTATTGTGCTTTATAATTTTCAATTCTATATACTTGCAGGCTAGCTGAAAACAAAAAAAGGCCAATACAATAGAGAGCATCAGCTGGGCAGTTGTAAAAAGCAAATTCAAAAAGCGAGTGAGCAGAGAAGAGTGGCGTGGAGTGGAGTGGAGTGGAGAGGAGAGGCTACGACAAGCTAAGTTTGGATCGAGTGATCGATCGTTTTGACCTACCGACCGACTGTTTATGCAAATCCAAAAAAAAAAAATAAAAAATAAAACACAAAAAAACTCAACTAAAACAAATTTATGTAAAATGCTAAATCGAGCTACAAAGCGAAACGTCAACAAACAAAGGACAAAGGACAAAAGTAAACGAAACCAACCAACCCACAAAATAACAAAGGAAACACAACACGAAGTTAAGAATTATGTAAAGATGTAACGATTATGATGATGATGAAAATGCATGTAAGCGAAGCAACCAACCAACCAACAAAAGAATGTCAACCAATGTGATGTTAAATTTTATATTTTGTACTATGGATATGATGTAATGATGTAATTGTAATTGTAATGTATATGTATGTATGTATTTATTATTTAAAAACAACAACAACAAATTAAGAAAAATAACAAAAACAAACTAATGTAGGATAAACACAAAACAACTAAACAACAACTATAAGGGAAAATAACACATACACTAAAAATAATGATGCTTAATTAGTAAACGAAAACAAAGCAACCAAAAACAAATGGGATAAAAGCCTATCTTTACAAAAAAAACATGATAAACTACGTCATTCTATGTAAATGGGTTTTAATTCAAATTTTACAAATTCTTTGTGTTTATCCACGTCATAAATTAGTTATTGCTATTTATATATTATTTTTATACACAACTACCCTTTGTTTTGTTATACTTGTAATTCTGTTTGTATTGTTAATTTGCAAAAAAGGAAAGAAAAAAAAACAAAACTCGAAAGTAAAGGAAAAATGCGAAAATATTACAAATATTGAACCATCTGTCATGTGAAAATTCTGGTCAAACGAATGCTACGGCAATTAAACTTTCAAAACTGGCTGATCGCGTTTCCTGTCCTAGACAAAAGGAATCCGATCGAAGCCGCATTCACAATCCGCAACGTACGTAGCTTACAAGCTGTGCCGTAAATACATATACATATATATAGATATATGAATGTAAAACAAAACTATCTTATAATTTTCGGGTTTTTTTTTATTATTTTAATATTATTTTGTTAATATTTTTTAATGTAATAACAGTTTTCCTTAGCAGCTGCTGCGGCGGATCACAGCTCGTATTGTTTATTATTTTTTTTTGTAAATGATATATATATACAAATAAATATAAAAACAAAACACATATGTATATATATATATCTATTTTATGAATAGATATGTATACTTTAACATATTGTACAGATATAAACATATAATTGTATAACTATAGCGTTAGCGTTCCGCATTCAGCGTAATCGTAAAGGCAAAATTAACATTAACTGAAAAGCTGAAACTGATTTTTCACACACAAACACACACAAAAGCCATAAGCAAATAGTTCAAAAATAAATCCATATTCAACCATAGCTAAAATCTTAATTTCTATTGTACACAGACAACAATGAGATAATAACATAAAAGAATTGTAAACGAAAGCCGCAAGAAAAGTTAATGTTAATTTTTTGCAAAAAAAATCCCTAAGAAGAAAGAAATAAAAATCAGAAAACGATGAAGCTTAGCTGGTAATAACTATGTCTTGATCCTATTAAGAACATTGAAAACTTTTTACACCCTATCCAAGCGAAAAATTAAATTTAAAAAAGAAATAAATATATATATATATTTATACATATATATGTATAAATATATATAAATGTAATTGATAAACGAATGATTAACAAGTAAAATGGCAACCGACGGGAAAAAGCAAATTGAGATGATAAAAACAAAAGAACATTTTAGAAAATAAATGAGTGATTATATATAAATACATATATTCATCCTGATGGCACTGTTTTGTAACTGAATTGAATTTCCTCTAAATTTTGGTTATTATTTAATATCGATAATTTCAGATAAAGCACTCATCAGGCGAACATCTGTCTAAACTATTTGAATAATTAAATTACATTCATAATATTCACATACCTGATTAGATTCGCCTGGTTTGTAAACAAATAAACCGTTTTCGATTTCAAAATTAAACATAATTCTACTTTAAATGTAATTCCCATCTGTCAGTTTATTCTGAGTCCAATAATTGTTGCTGAGGCATCTGAGCTTAAGGTTATGCCTCTATGATCTCATCTTATCTCAAAACTTCTGAAAATCAAATGTGAATTACTTAAAATTTATTGCTATATATACATATATAGTTCGGTTGCATGTAGAAAGAGTTAATGCTATTGATATTTAAATAGTTTTTTAACTCCAATCAGTTTTTAACAATAATCCAATTGAATGGATTTCGTTTATCGATTGAATTAATTGGTTTCAACCATATTTTAAGAAAACAAATCCACTGATTTTCCTTATACTGGAAAATTGAGAGGGGCGTGGCTGTTGACAGCTTGTTGCCGGGGAATCCCAAAAACTGCACCCAATTAAAACACATTGGCTTCTCACGTATTATTCGTAAATGAAGATCGCATTTAATCACCGCAAAAAACTAATAAACAAATTAAAATAAAGGCTGTAAATGAAAATAAAAATGAATTAACAATTCCAACTTGAGCGTATCCCTTGATGGATGCCCCTTGCGCGTTGATGTGTGTTTGTGTATGTTTATGGGTGTGTATGTTTATGGGTGTGTGTGTGTGTGTGTGTGTTCGGGAATTGAATTGAATAATATAGTTATAGGATCGATTGGAAAACAAAATCAATTATAGCCTAAATTAAAGAATTTTGAAAGCTTAAAATTAAATACAAGATACATAATGAGGTGTTTTTTTTTTTTTTGCTCAGGGTATGTGGCGGGTTAAAAAGTTTAATTAAAAGTCGCATGAGTGTTTGACCGTGTGTGTGTGCTTAAAATCAATTAAAATCTGAAATAGGCAGCAGCTGCGAGAACTGTTCCAAGGCCTGTTCAGTTGCTTTTCATCCGCCTAACCAGGCGCGGCTGTCCTCCGGCGCCAACCGCCCAGCCAGGCGTCCTGGCTGGTGCTGGCGGAATGGACACATGGACAATGAATTGAGCTTCGAAGGCACCCGAAACGAAATTGTCTGTGTCTTCCATGTTCAAAGCATTTCATGTTTGTCGTTTAAGCAACTGTACGATTTTTTTTCTTTTTTGATTATTTTTTTTTTTTTTGTTGGGGTCAGGGCAGGTCGTGTGGATGAGGAAGGGAGCGAGAGGCGGTAATTGCTCCCGTGTTAGCGGCAAAGAGCCCCAGCCTGAGCAGCTATATATCATATATATATATATACATACATACAATTTGCGTGTATATATACACACATAT
>SCDT01002465.1:0-12764 GCA_004143765.1 Drosophila melanica | reverse complement strand
CTAAAAATATTATAAGCAAATATCCCATATCAATTCGTAAAAACAACTTTTGAAAATTTAATAAAATTTAATAAAATATTAAATACAATCATTAATGTATATAAATGTTTAACAAGTTAGTATGATATTTTTTAATTTTTCATTAATTTATTATTTTAATTTATAATTAATGTTATTATAACTGTAAGTTACTCGATTCTTACAACTTATTCTCTCAAAAAAATAAATGAACTGGAATCCAGTCTTTAACTTGAACTTCCTGATTACCGCTTAATTCAATACTTACATAAATATATATATGTATGTATATATAGTCATAAATAAGACACTCTGACACGATTGCGTTGATGCATCCTTTCAACAAAATTACGCTTCGCACATACTCTTACTTATTGCACACATATTTTGACACGTGTGCTGTCGCCGTTATTCGGAAGACTTCAGTCGGGCTCGGCCTTTGATTTAAATTGTGTTTATGCAGCAAATTAAAAGATCAAAAGATATTCCAACAGCATGAGTAGGACAAACTAAAAAAAAAATAAAATCAAAAAATTAAGCAAGCACTTGCATGCAGTGATGTTTGAGTATACTCATGAATATTACAATGACTATTGCATCCGTATTCGAATGACAAATTAGCGAGATAAATTTGCAACGTAAATAATCATGGAGGGGAATTTATGCATGGAATTCAAACTATATAGGCGCAATTACCTCTGAAATATTATATAGGCATTGTGACAGGTCAAAAAGTTGACTTAAGAAGGAAAGAAATTCTAAGAAATTCTATTAAAAAATATTACAACCAATACATAAGTCCAAAAATTGTCTTTTGGATCAAGGTGTAACTATTCCAGTTTTTCGAAATCCGTTCATAATTTTCATATATCATATATTTATCATATATTTAATTCAAACAATTCAGTTTGTAGTAATGAAAAGATCTCTTGATTTTTGTTAATTATTTTTTTTTAGTCATTTATAGTAAATTTATTTTGGAAAAATCTCATTAATGTTATATTACGTTAAATTGAATACCAATACAAAATATGGTTAAAATATATATCGTTGAATGTTAAAGAATTCCGAACTCAACTCCGAAAAATTTTGTTTTTCAAATTTGCTGGCTCTAATAATTTTAATATTTTTCGTTATGCAAGAAGAACAAAACTGCAATCACATTTAAAAAATGAAATTCTCTTGTAATTTTGATTTTCATATTTTGTCTATATAATATATATTCATAATTCACGATTCGCTTTGCTTACCATTTTAATGCTAAACTTAACATTTACCTTCTTTCCGGTTGGCGCTACGTTGGCTTTACGTAGTCTCAAACTGGCCAAAATGCATTGTGTTGTGATAATAAGTAGAAGTGCAGACAGTCGGGCCAGTTCGTGGTTTTGGTAAGTGGAGTGCATCAGATCGTCTTTAACAACTTGAACATGTGAATCAATAAGGCACTCACATGTGGGTGAAGTGTTTGTTGTCAGGAGGGCGACTACGTAGTACGTACCTCTTGCCTCTCGTACCATCACACCTTTCCACACAAACAAACTTGCTCGCACCTCAACCAACGTATATGTGTGTGTGTGTGTGTGTGTGTGTGTGTGTGTGTACATGAGCAAACAGCGTTGCAACGGCAACCGCGATCGCTGTTGCAGATAAGACACTTGGGATGTTTCTTATTGCATGTCGTGATTGTGTCAGTTTGTATGTAGCCCACTGGCAGCACTTGAAACACACAAAAAACAAAAAAAAAAACAAAAAAAAAAGCGGAAAGAAAAAAAAAATTAAGCAGCAACCAATCATTGTTAAATATATAATGCTTGCCCGTTTGTTTAAATTGAAAAGTTTCAAATTATCGAGGCACTGCATCAAAAATCAAATCATTCCAATTAAATGTGAATCCATTTCTGCAACAACAAACACACACACACACAGAGAGAGAGCGATTCGGGTCTCTGAAATGGTCTCCCAACTCAAACCGTGATATTCTTATTTATTTTGAATAACCCGTCTCGCCGTTTGCATTTGCGGCCATGTGTTGCAATTCGTGTATTTCGCTTTAAATGTGCAATTTATTTGATTATTCAAACACGCTGACGAGCGAAGCATATGTGCTCCTCACAATGTTTAATACTTGATAATTATTATTATTATCAGTTTGGGATAGAGTCATATAATAAAGTTGTAGCCAAAAAGCTGGCTAAAACAACACGTTTATCCTGGGTTCGAGCCGGTGTCCTCGCAGATGCTTAGAAAACACTTTAACTTTTAAACTAAAAATATGATCTGTAGTAACCAAATCTGAAATATTCGAAATATTAAAATCGATTTTTATCGATATTAATGAAATAATAATAAACTTGAATAACTAGTTGGAATTTTTGTGGTTTCTGAGCCTGTTACATACTTTTGTCACAAAAACCATCATACCCTTTTTATTATTAATTTGTAATTGCTGCAGGGTATTTAAAGTAGTGTCTATCATTGCTTAAGCCTAAGACAACAGTATCCTCTATGAACAGTGGTGCAGTGTTTGACAACTTCTCGAAGGATTCGTTTTAAATGTCAGATGTGTTAAATCAATATGATAATGATAATGTTGTGCATTATAGCCGCATCTGTGTGCCCGCTAGCTGTTAGGCGTTGGCCAAACAGCGCAAATACATTTCACGCAACATGTAGTATAATGAGTTGTACATGCCGCTATATATGTTGATTCCACCAGGGGATTGGGATTGTTGACAGTGATCGCGCCACATGAGATGACGATATAGACAGAGAGTCGGCAACGTTAAGTGGCTGCTTACCCATATCATCGCGTTGTCTGTCAGAATAGTATGCCGAGAGGTGTGCGTCAGATGCTTAATTTAAATTACCGGTGGGGCGGGACGAGCGATGCCAGCGATGCCCCAGCGCTGCCAGCGCTGCCAGCGAGCTGCTCTCAGCATGAGTAGCTGCGATTTGACACCTCGACTGACAGCTGAAATTGTGGAAAATTATTGAGCGCATTGGAACCCAAGAGGGCGCCCATTAGATATGGCTGCATTTTAAAAACAGAACGTCTTTATTTTCGAGCGTATTTGGAAGTTGTGAACAGGGGCTCCGTATCCAGACCTCTAATTTATTCCACATCAAATTGCTGTATAATTAAAATGTTGATACTAACTGCACTTGGTGCAGTTTTTACGACTCCACAAACAAATAATCATATATTTTGTAACCGAATCTGGCCATCATTTTCACCGCGAGTGGATAGCTTTCTATCGAATTCTCAGCGAGACGGTAATCAAATTTATGCGCCTAATGTTCATAGCAAAATGTATTTATTTATGTCGGTTGCTCAACTCAGCAAGTGTTGTACATTATTCAAGCATTATAATTGTTATGCTCTACAATGTATGCTACGATTAAAAAGCAGAGGTAAAAAATTGACTGATAAACCAATAAGTTTTAATAATTTAATCACTTTTTTTAAATTTGAACATTTTTTTTTTTGTTTTCTCTAAATAAAAATTTAGTTTTCAATATCTTATGAGTTTACGTAACAGTTAGCAATAACAATTTTCAATTTAATAAATTATATATTTTTGGATTTTTTTATTTAGTCGTGTTTTTATACAAAGAAAATTTCATTTTTCAACACAAACACGTCGCAAATCTACCTTGACTACTAAATAACACTGTCTTACAAAATTGTTGAGTTTTGTGTATTGAAAATTGACCAAGTATCAAGATTATCAAGCACCTTTTATTGGCAAACATTTCAGGTTATTCAAACAGCTTGAAGCACATGTTTTGACTGCTTGCCCATTAATACAAGCTGCAAGGCTTGAATAAATAGTTTGTTCGAGTAAATCACTCAAAAAGAAAAAAAGAACGTTCTAACTTGTTATATTGAAACAGGATTGAGAGGCACACGCAGTATATAGCTGCTAGCAGTTGGACTATAGTGCGGCGACAGCTCCATTTATGGGCACCCAGTACAATATGTTAACAATGATGAATTCAGAGCCATGTCTTTTGTCGCCGAAAACATTTACCGCAACGAAATGAACATAAAACTGTCATATTTTCTGATGACTTTATATTTATGAAGGCCAAAAATGTTGATCGTCAAAAAAAATGGAACCAGTTGTTTTTGTATGTTTTGGGGAATTATTATTATGAATTCATATTCGATAGGCCCAAGGACCCTGCCAAAGACATCGTACATCGAACATCGACTGTCAGAACACACAGGCCGTACGTGCTTTACATTTTAAACGATGGCCAGTCGTCCGCACTAATTGATCGCTTCCGACCGTGGAGCCCTTCGGAGACGATTGTCAAACTGGACCAAATGAAATGTAATGATGTCCCCTGTCAGTGGAACTAGATTATTTCCCTCAGTTCGAATTGTTATTCGACATTTGTCAACGATTATTGTGATAATATACATGGCCAAAATTTCGGTAACATCAACAACATTATTTTTTGTTATATTTTTTGGTTTTTTTGTTTGTTTTGATTTTTATGTGTGTATTTTATTAGCTTCGTATTTTACAGTCAATGCGCTGCAATTAGTTCTTTATGCCATCATCAGCTTAATGGACTGGTTATGAGCATGATTTAAAGCGACTTTTTGGCCTGATAATAAAGCAATTTGATGTTCTCACAGATTTACATACTCCCAAATCAGAGAAAACTAAACAACAGAAACGCAGATTAATAAATTTGATTGATTTTTCAAAGAAAAAAGAAGTACAGAGTATTGCAGAGTCGAGTATTTTCGACTGTTGCATGCTTTAATATGTCATAAAGTAATTTTAGAAATATTTATTTAAATATATATTTTGTTGAATAATCACTAAAATTATATATAAAATAAATATATAATTTCCGGTTTTTTTACCCATATATATATTTAACTGAACTGAATCGATATTTTTTATGTTTACCATTTTCATTGTGGTCACAAGTAAGATTTTCTATATCTATACATAAAATCGAAATTTTCATTATATTAATATTAAATGTCATTTTTAAATAATCATATCTTCAACTTGATTAAACAAATTAGGTGCATTTGTGATTATATACATTGTATACCGCTTGGTATCGAAAACGAAATTCGCTGAGTGCATTATTTTTGTGGCGGTATTCAACATTGCTGCGGCTGCTAATATTCGCCTGGGCTAACACGTGTCTGTTTTCGGTCCCGTCTGGTCAGATCCGATTTCCTGTTGTATGCCAATGTCGCCGCAATCCGAGCATGTTGACTATTGGCGTTTGTTCGCTGTTGTTTAACACCAAATTCCGGAACATATTCCTGGAATTTGTTTTTCCCAAGCTTTTATTGTCAGCGGCCCGCTGACACCCGAGTTTTAAAAGTCGCGCTGCGAAACGCAGCCGATCAAATTTGTTTTTATTGCACTGATATTTTCATAAGAGGTTCAGGTATTAGATATATGCATAATGCATTTTTTTCGGTATAAAACAGATGTAGGATAATTAATGGACTATTCTAAAACTCAAGTTTATCGTGGATATTTTTAAATTGGTGCAGGAAATATATAAATATTTTTAATTTTTTTGTTTTTGTGAAAAAAAATTTACGAATATATTTTGTTTGGTAAAATTGGTAAATTTTTTATGATTCAAATATATTGTAAGGTATATCATTATCAATTTCAATTTCATTTATCTGAAAAGCTCGTCGTCGTAGACTTCCTTTGAATAATACAAAATTGATATTTTCTAATACACTTCTCAAATTTTTTTAAGGTACTCCCGACTTCAACTCAACCTTTTTAGTTCCATATGTGGGTTCACATTCATACGGTAAAATTATATGAGTATTGCAGACTTTAAGTGTTCAATTTATAAAAATATTTATCCATACATATATGGTTTCCTTTTTTTATTTAGCACGTGTTGCTGATATAATAAATTATTATTATTTTCTTTTTTTGTAACTTTCAGCTCTTTTATTAAGCGGCAAATGAATTTAATGCTGTTATACATTGATTTCTATAGCGAAATGGCAAAGTTACCCAGCGTTGCGCCCACAATGTGTATTGGCAAGGGGGAAGGTGTCGTCTATTCATGATTGGAAACTATATAAAAGCTATATATATATATATACATATATATATATACAGAACAACACATGCATGAAGGCGACCGTGTGGCGATGTGTAAAGGATTGTCAGGACGATTGTCGCCACGCTTCTGGGGGTAAATGTTAAAATGAAACAATCTGCTGCAAATGTGAAAAGTGTTCAGGCAACCGCCGCGCAGTTACCAACAATAAAATCATAACACGCCACCTCCCTTCCCAACCACTCCCTCCCCCTCCTTTCACATTTTCCATAAAGTGAAAGTGTTTCAAATATTGTTCTGCTATTGCTGGAAACACAAAAGTACGACGCCAATTTAGACAGGGACCAAAGTTTAAAAAGCCCAAAAAGCCTTTTGAAAATAAATAGCTTCAAATCTGAAATGATTATTGACGCTTTTTATGTTTTAATAATGTGTCAGGCATTTATATATTAAGGGTTAAATGTACCACCCACGTCACAAACACTCGTCGCATTTAACACAATAAAACTTTCAAATTCGTTTTAAAACGACACCGGCTGCGCCAAATTTATAGCATTTTTCTTTGGCAACAGCCGTTTATTGCTTAAGAAATAGAAATCTACTTATTTATGTATGAATATCTCATGCCCAGAGTGTATCAGAAATCTCAGAAAAGGAGTAACAAACAGTGGGTGGCAGAAAAGGAAAAGGAGTTATTTGTGAGTTATAAATTGTTATTTAGATTTAATTAAGAACTATTTTTTATATATTTATATATATTTTTTCTTTTCTTAATCAGTAACAACAATTAAGTTGAACCCATTGAAAATGGGTAAAAAAGGGTAAATTGGTTTTGTTCAAATGTATGTAACAGGCAGAAGGAAGCATCTCCGACCCCATAAAGTATAGATATTCTTGATCAGCATCACTAGCCATGTTTTTCTGTCTGTACGAAAATGTCGATTTTAGAGACTACAAAAGCTAGCAAGCTGATCTTGGACTCATTCGGTTCCTATATACCATTCGCAGATCAAGTTTATTCTAAAGATCGATAACTCTTTTCGTTTTTTATTATCGATAATTATCGCTGTTTTGACTCGGTTTTTTAAGCCAGTTATGCTTTAACTCCTAAACTATTAAAGCTAGAGCCGCCAAATTTGTTTGAATAAGTTCCCGTAATGCATACAAAGATTTTAACTAGTTCAGACCTGAAAATTTGTTTGAGCACACATTTCGATACTCTCAATAAATCCTAAAAGTTTCATAACGATCATTCATTTAGTTAGGCAAAAAATAAAGATTTTGTTTCTAAACACATTTGTGTTTGTGTGTGTGTGAATTTGTGTATGTATGTGTGAATGCAAACGGGTTGAAATGTTTATGACTCCAGATGGCAGGGTTCAGAGTATCTGCTAGTGGGGCGGCCCCGACTAGAGACCTTTCATATAAGTCATATAGCTATCCTTGGAATATTCAGTTAAAAAAACAACTTTTTTGATTTTTACATGAAAACCAATTATCACCATCATTAAATTTGAATATTTAGTCTTCTAATAATAAGGATATTTAATCTTTGGAACCCCAAAGATCATTGTATTTTCCCTTAAATCCATCACTGCAGCCACAGAATAAAACAGTGTTTTTTTTCATACAAAAGAAACCCCAAAAATGGAATTGTTTCTTTAGAATAATTGTGTTTGTTATTGAAGTGATAAATAGAATATAAAAATGATGATCAAATGCATATAAAAAAATGTGATATAAACTTTACATATCTTAAGTTACTAATATCATATCACTCCAAATACTTAATTCACACTTAATTCAATAATTCAAATATTCAGTAGAAAGTGAGTTGTTTGTAATTATATTTATTCATAAGCAATGTGAAAAGATTTCGTGTTCAAAGCGGGTTCTCGAACACTAACAGAGGAGTCTGTGCATTATGATATGTGACATATTAGCTAAAGGAAATAAATACATTTATCATTTCTGGCCAGGAACCAAGATAGACCACCCGTCGCCATTAAAGAGTAAGAGTACATCCTGTTATATAGTGATGTGTCTGCATTTGCTGCTACCGCTGTGGTCCTGAACAAAACTCTTGTTTTCCTGTCGAAATTGCCACAATATCCTTTATGTCCATCGATATTGCAGACAACACACAGAGCTCTTATTGTGTATGTGTGTGTGTGTGAGTGTGCCTGTGTGTGTGTTCCGCTGTTGTAGTATAAATCCCATACTGTCAGCCTGGGTGCCCGCCAACTGTATTAAAACGAATACAAGAATAATACCCAAGTCATTTATCACTTGGCATATTGTCCAGCTCTGCGATTGGCGTTGTACTGAACCCATTTCCCGCTTCAGTGCCACATCTACTTATTCATCTCGGCAGTCACATGCGTTTCGCACTATAATAATAAATAAATATCGAGCTCTCCGGCACGAGCAATGGTCCTCGATTGAATAGGATGACCTTTTTGCTGTCATTTAATTTCGAGCATTGTCTATGCGCTTTGGGAACGGAAACCCCTAATCTAGCCATGATGTTATTTGAAGTGCTATCATTCCATCGGATGAGCTATTGGGGTGGTTCCAAATGGAATTGAGCGGTGGCGAAATATTGTTCGAGGTGTTCGTTTTCCATTCTTTCTTTCCTTTATTTTCTTGCCTGCGCACAAAAGATATTGAAAGTCAAAATATTTACGGTCAGCATTTATCTTCATTTAAGATTTCGCTTCCCCAGAAACAAAACCTACAGCTAAGCAGATTTCTCTATGCGGCCTGGCCCAGCTTTATAAATGAATGCCAAGTAATTATTTGGTAATAATAATTATGTGATTAAATAAACATTTAATCAAACGAAATATATACTAAACAAATTTTTACAAATTTAAATTTGTTAGCTACATGTTTAATAATAATAACAGTAATTCAACTCAACTAAAATATTAATAATTAGCTATCAAACAATTTTTTACGTTATTCCCAACTGAATAATTTATAAACTTAAAATTTGTTTAACCAAGTCTAATTTTTTTAAGCAAGTCAAAATATTTACGGTCGGCATTTATCTTTATTAAAATATTTAAATATAACAAATTTAAATTTTTTAGCTACATTTTCAATAATAACAACAAGAACTTATCTTAACATAAAATATAAATAATCAACTATAGTAAAAATTTTAATTTTATTCCCAACTGAATACTTAATACACATTAAATTTGTTAAGCACATTCCAGTGTCTAAAAAACCATTATTTAATTTATTTTTTATTATATACGTTATTTATATGTATCTTATTTTGTTGAATTGAATTGAATTGAATCGACGAAAACCACCCCCAACAAAGAGTGACCGCAAAAGCGAATTCTGCTGTTAATGTCAAATACAATAATGATGTTGCTAATATTTTGTTTTACTTAAAGGGGATTCCGTGACAGTTTGACTTTCTGTGGGATAATCAAAATTATAATATGACTGATTACCCCGGCCCGGAGCCCTCGACACAGGCACGCATCAATTCGTGCACTCACACAAAATCCGTATTGTGAATGGACTCATGTTAGCGTGAAACATACACAATGTATTCGGTGTTGTAAGGGGTTGATTTTCTTATCGTTGCCGAAAGCGTTCGAAACTCCGACAACACAGTGGTGAAAAATACATTTAAATGTGAAATAAATCGATATCATAATCCTTATCTCATATACGATGGCAATAAATATTCAATTTTTGCGATGATATTAAGAATGATGAATGATGATGATAATATAGAATACGGTTTCGCCTTTCTATGCAATTCTCAAAAGTTCAAGTAAGGCTGCACATTGAAATTCTATTAAATTTTAAGTTACTTTTAATTGCTAAACAGAGTCTATGTTTACGCAACTCTTTAAGATAAGATTTGTATACACACCCCCCCAGTTAATCAACTACAGTTGATTCTCAATTACATATAATTGCAGCTTTAAAGCGAACGCTAATTAATTCCGTGTTGGATATGAATCTACTATAAGCACACAATGAGCCAAAAACAATACCATGAACATAGTTGTTTAGCTCCTCCATTGCATAAATATATAGTGGGAGCTTTTCTGGCAGTTGCTGGCATGTGGAAACACGTGTTGACACTACCGCAAACGCAAACACGCCCAATACGGGCCGTGTTCTGTCGTGCCCGGATAGGCGTTGGAGTGGTTAAGAACTCGCATATCGCATATCGCATAAAACTGCACTGGGGGAGGCTGCAGGTCGGTGCGGCTGCATCCTCATTAAAACTGGAGAGGCGTATACGCGTTGTCGGTTTGTCCATCAGAAATTTCCATATTGAAATTGAATTTTCGCAATGCGTGTTGCGGTTTTCCAGAGGGGCGATGCCATTTTCCGCTCGTTTTGTTTGAACAATTTTGCATTTTTCGGAAGCAGCTGCATTGATGCTACCGATTTTAAGCAGACTACTTATGCAAAATTGGTTACGTTTCCTTCCACTTGCACAGTGACAAATCGAGCAATAGACAACTCAGCTATATAGATAGATAAATAGATAGATTGCCTATGTACAGACGGACATTCATTCGTTCAGTAGTAGATATGTATGTACTGTATATATTCGCAGCTTGGAAGTGTTAAAAGCTCGGGATAATTTAATTAAAATTGTAAAATATTTGGCGGATTTTGCATAAGCCTGCAAAATCCCATTAATTCAGAAAGCAACCCATTGTTGACCGCAACACAATCAAAATATGCAAATTTATCGCATTAACTCGCGAAACTTCCAAATGGTGGCAGCGAATGGGATAACAGCGAAGAAAGCCAGCCGCCGAATGCTGCCAGTAAACAAATACCAGAGCCATTTAATTGGGGAAACGACCACCAGCAACTGAACACAAGATAGCCACAGTGAGTGTTGTGGGTGGTTCAAGGTCCTTAAAGGTCCGTCCATACGACTAAGGCGTGTTCCCTGCCAAGTTTACTTGAATTCTTTAACATTGCAATTGACCCATAAAACACCCCAATTTACCACCGAGCTGCGAAAGCCAGCAGCAAGCTTGGCTAAGCAACACATTTCCCAGAAACGATTCAGCTATCCGCGCGAGATTACATTGAGTCCTTTATGCAGTGCAGAATACATTTTAATTTTTATGACGAAACCGTCAATTAACTGACTCTATTAAAAGAACGATATGTTGTAAGCCAACAGCTTAAAGTTCACTGTGCTATTTGTATAAAATAATCAACAAAAAAATAAAATACAAAATCAAGTAAGAGTTAAAGTTAAGACCGTCGCGGTTCGAGACCACATAATGGACGGCGCGCAATTTTTAATTTTATTTTAAATGTGTGTGTTTGTGTGTAGAGCAATTTCGCTGGTTATCTCTCTTTAACTTTGAGATTTCTGACAATCTACCAAAAGTTTAAAGTTTTAAGCAAAAAGTAAGAACAAGAATTGCAGCAAATAGATTTATGTTTACGTAGCAATGCTTGTTCAAACTTTTTTGCTTCACACTTTAAACTTAAATTTCTTACTAGATTAACTAACAAATATTTGCTCCTAGGTACAGGGTATTTTCTAGTGCAGCAACTTGCGCACTCTTGTTTCATATTGATTTTTGCTTGCTGAAAAGATTACTTATTAAGAACACTCAAAAAAAAGAATAAACAACTAAAATTATTCAGTAACTTCCGCAAACTAGTTTTATTATTCAAATGACAAAATCTCTGCTTAGTGAATGTTTATGGAAACATATGTTCGCATTTGTTCAAGTTAATGAATAGGCATTATATTATAAAAATAATGTAATGTTAATGTAATGCGAAAACATCATTAATTTCGAATACAGTAAATCCTTTTTCTAAATTTAATGTACGCAAGAGGGAAATTAAATCGTATCCAATGCCATTATTGGCTTTCGAAAACCTTTTTGCCTATTCTAATCCTTCAATGCAACCAAATGGTATCAAATCCGAAAATTGGATTGAAGAGCAACGCCCACTCTCTGCCGCCGCCCCTTCCCCTTCCCCACCCCCCCGAAAGGCAGACAGTATACATTTATGGTTATTTGGCCGTTCCACCCCGTTCCACGTTCTTAATGTGCCAGCCAAATGCTCAATTGCGGTATCCCAGGACATGCCGAAGTGAGCAGAATAGGGGATTTCCACTCAACTTCATTGTGTTCTTAGCCAAAGTGGCCAACTGACGATGCTGGAAGTGTAAACAGAGCAAAATGGAGATTCAATTACTTAAACGGTTAGTCCATTGTTCAATATACACAAATTTGCATATTTCTCATTTTTGTTTGTTTTCGAGCTGCTTCAACAACAGCAACAACAACAAAAAAAAAACCAACTAAATACATATTTAGTACACATGTATATTTGACTGAAATAAATATATTTTTGGGGTAATTTCAGTTGATGAATTTATAATAATAAGTAATTTACTATCTAAATATTTTAAACAACATTTAATACAAAAGCATTCTTTATTTATTCGAAATTCAAATTCTCTTACAACTTTCTTAATTAAAGTATCATATTTCTTGGTTTAATCTGGGCTTCTTTCAAATTTAAGTACCAATCTTATGTTCTTTTGTTCAGTGTAGCCAGTTATATTGTCTTAGACTGATTGAAAATAGAGATTTAATGATTCATCCTTCGCTGTTGTACTTGCTTTAGTCCAAATGTCAATA